>BQNB010103731.1:0-13521 GCA_026074375.1 Tanacetum coccineum | reverse complement strand
CTTATTTGACCGGTTATGACCACAAAAATGATAAGCCAATCACAAATAAGCAACCAAATAAGCTTGAAAATAAGCTCTAAATAAGCTTGAAAATCTTGAAAAATAAAAAACGAAGCAACTAGTTTAGTGACAATAGAAGATGTAGACCAAGTATAGCAAGGTGTAAACAAGCAAACCAAACCAGTAAGTCCAAATTTTTTTGAGCCGTAAGCTTATTTTGAAAATAAGCCACAAAATTTTGAGCTTATTACGAAAAATGAAACACAAGAAAGTGTAGATCAAGTGAAGTAAGAAATAAAGAAGAAAAACAAACCAATAAGCCCAAAAATTTTATGAGCCATGAGCTTATTTGCATCAATAAGCCACGAAAATGATAAGCTAGAAAAATGAAGACCAAAGAGAGAATAAGCTTAACACATTAATAAGCCCTCAATTTTTTTTGTGCCGTGAGCTTATTTGACAAATAAGCCACGAAAATTTTGATTTGGAGCTTATTAATCCACAAAACAACCACAATCTACCCAAGGCTCTTGATATCAAATGTCAGAACCCAAATAATCACTTCACTTCATTATGATGAACAAGAAAATAAGCTAGGAGATGAGAAGAATTGTAGAGAGAAAAACTAGAGAGAGAAACTTAAGAGAGAAAAAGTAGAGGTTGATTAACTTATGAAAAATACAAAATGAAACCAACAACTCTCTCTCCACACATGGAGAGGGGTTTATATACCCTAGATGGCCTTAAAGGCTTGGTGGGTCGTGGATTTGAAATGGGTTAGGCTCGAGTTTACTTAGGCTTTCGCCCGATACACGTGACCGGTTAGATTACATTAAATGAGCCTAATACCCGTTCGAGCCTTTTACGACATTTAATATATTAATTAATGACCAAGACCTATTATAATTAATGAACGAACTTCCATTGTTTGACTCAATATTTTGAGGCTAACAATCTCTAACACAAACTTTCTCCAGATACAAAGCTTTGATGAATAAGTTAGTAAATGATGGCATCAAAACTTTCAAAGCTTGAAATAAATATTGGTTTTATAAATGGGTTACCAAAGAAGTGGCAAGCTTATGCTAAAGTCTCAGAAACACAAATCATGTGAAAGATTCTGAGCTTGCTTCTCTATTTGGTAAACTCACATATGAAGAAAACCTTATAGACAGTATTTATGAGACTAAAAAGAATAAATCTCTTGTCTCTGCAACACCTCTTTCAACTGCTTTCTTCTCTTCCTTTATTATCCAGGACTTTCATGATAGTCCTGATGATGAAGAGGATACAAGAAGCAGTCAAGAGTATCTAAATAATCTTGAGGAAGAATACCAAGCAAGAGCTCTTTTAGCCAAATCTAAAAGATTCTTCAAGAAAGGTACTCAAAGATTTAGCAGTACAAAGGCAACTGACCAAATTGAATGTCACAAATGTGGCAAGAAAGGTCACTTTGCAAGAGACAACTGGTCAAAAACCTTAGTTTCCACATATCAGTTACCTTTTCAATCAAAACATCTCACTTCCCTTCAGCACAAACCTGAACTAAGGCTAACCAAGGACTTTAAAGCTAAATACAACAAAGTCAAGGCTAAACTAGCTCTCCTAAGTTCTAGTGCTTCAGCCTCTAAAGCTCTTATGGTAAAGAAAAAAGGTCTCATCGCTGAAGCCTATGAATGGGATGAAGAAGAAGTGTCATCAGATGACATTAAAATGGTGGAGGTGAAGGTACTTATGGCACTAACTAAAGAAAATAATGCTGTCAGTAAAGAAAGTTCCAGAAATGGTGAATGGGTAAAGATCTCTATAAGAAAGGTACACACTCTTCTTGAAATGGAAGATAATAATGATAGAAAAGCCTGTCTAGATTATGTGTGTATTGATCTAAATTTTGTTGAAGAACAAAGAAGCGATCTCTTGTCAAAACATAGAAATCTTGTTCATGAACTGAATACATGCAAAGAGCAACTTTTACTACTAAAATAAGCAAAACTTGATTTTCTTACCATGCAGCATGTAAACACTAAAATTCTCAAAGAGAATAAAAACTTAAGATCAGAACTGAAAGAGCTTAAAGAAATCACTAAAACTTGGCTTAATAGTTCTAACAAAGTAAATCAGTGTATCAGTGAACAAATCCCCCCTCAAAAGAAAAAAATTATAGGAGTTGATCAACTCACTAAAGATCTCTCTAGTTCAGGGCAAAAAGACCTAGTCTTTGTAAAATCTTCAGCTGATGACATAAAAGTGACCATACATGGTGTTGAAAGACCCTAGTTGTTTGAAGCTGAAGGTTTTATTTTGCCAAATCATGATACTGGTAGGATACTCCCAGGTGTGTCACAAAGAAACACAACTGGTCCTTTAGTTGCCTTCACTGACACTTCAACGACTGATTATGATTCAGCAAATGAATCTTCAGTCTGCAGCACCCCTCTTCTTCCACTGAAGAAGTTGGAAGGTGCTGAACCTATTTCTAGAATAAAGATTATCAAATCAATTTTGAACTCAAAATCCATACTCAAAGCTGAAGCTTTAAAAGGTGTCATAATAAATGAACCATCCTTAGCTCCTGCTAAGGGTAACAAAAGCTCTTCAGCCTTAAAAGTTCACTCAGCCCCTGCTGGTAAACTAAAGAGTGTAAAAATTAAAGATGATCCTTCCTTAGATATTATAATAAAAGAACTTAACAGTCTAAAATTACAAGTTAGCAAAATTCAGTCATCTTACCCCAGAAGTAATCAATCATAACAAATTCCACAAAATGCAGTTCAGAACAAATACAAAACACAATTCAATAGGAGTTGTGATTTATGTAGCTTAAACAATCATCTTTCTGAAAATTGTTATAAAGTTCTGTTTTGTAAAAGGTGTGAGAGAACTGATCACAGTGTGAAGATTGTTTAGACCCATCAAGGATATATTTTACAAAGAACATTAATAAGCACAAAGGAATATAAAGAACAATAATATTATTCTACAAGGTTTTTCATTCAAACGTTTCCATCAAGCCCCAATTCTAGATGATCAATTCTAGAACGGTTACAATCTAACAGGGATCAAAGATCCTTGGGGCTACACACAACTTCTAGGCGTCTACTTAGAGAACTCACGCCTAGACACACACACATACCTTTAGTCGACTACATTTTCTATGCATACAAAAGTATGTGTCTATGATCTCTTTATACAGGGAGAGATCAAGACTTACAAAGGAAGATAAACATTAGACAAGTAAATCTTTTAAACATTAAGGAATATCTTTTGTTATCTTTATCTTCTTAAGGAGATCTTCCAGAATCTACATAATTCTCCACCAGCTTGTAGAATTCTTTAATAACGTTTTTATTCCTTTTGTTTCATTCTTTTATTTATTTTGTCTCATCAAATCTAGAATCCTAACAATCTTCCCCTATTTGATAATGACAAAACAAACAAAGTCGTGTACGAACTTCATCATAAAGCCAAAGCTTCCCCTGAAGTTGAGATGTAATCATCTCCCTGAATGAAACAAAACTTCCCCTTAAGTAGATTTCCTTTATACCATGCCATACTAAGGATCTATAAGTTGCCAATTGTACCTGTTAACATCTTTCCAAGGATCTATAAGTTGCCAATTGTACCTGTTAACATCTTCTTCCCCTTTTTGTCATAATCTAATAAGGGACTTGTGAAATAAGCAACTTTGATCTTGACCACTACAAACCAATATCATACTTCTAATCCAAGCCTTCTAACTCCTCAAATTACCCACCATTAAGCATAATAAGAAAAATGAACTTGAGTAGTAGAAACTCACACTAGTAGTAGTAATAATGACTAGCAGTAGTAAAAACCTTCACCTCAATGTCACATGTAAATGGTTAAACATTTTTGTCAATAAGCTTCCCCTAAAACCCATATGTTAACAATTCCTTGAATCTTCAATTCTGTAAGCTCTATGTAATAATTACTGATGAAGAAAACTAAGTATAACGAACTTGATGCTGAAGTAGAACAACCCAAACTTATGTCTTATATCTTGCACTATCCACGTTACTTCGAACGTATACCCAAAACCAATGTATAAGGAGATATTAATCTCTTGACAATTATCCTCATCTTCTATGAGACACATAACCAAAGTGATAGCAAATGTGAGCATTGAGCACCATAAGAAAAATCACACACCTTTGCTAGATTTGTCAAGTCTTCGTCACAACATTGAAAACACAAACAAGTTACCTCCTGCTAAAAGGTATGATAAAACACACATCTATGAAATTCCACTTCAACTCTAAATAAGTCATAATTAATCTTCTCCGTAACCAATTATTCCAAAAAATCCAAAAACGAGCCATTAAACATTTAAGAACATTTAAAATCATTAGCTTCCCCTTAAACCAAGCAGTAGTAACCAACAGTTGTAACTCCTTCTATTGGCAGTAGTAAATATACGAACAGTACTAACCTTGGTTTAAGTTCAACAAGCTCAAAACTTTAACAGTAGTAACATTTGTTTTAAGCCTAGCAACAAAAACTTAATACTGGCATCATTAAATATATACTAGCAGTATTAACTTAGTGCAGCAGTATTAACTTAAGCTGGCAGCACTAATCTCCAATGGCAGCATATTTGAACAGCACTAACCAATTACTACTGTTCTCTTTGTTTGCTTGGTGGTAGAAACGTATAACTGGCAGTATTAAAATATAATGAGCAACAGAAACATTCCTTTCATCCCAAGCTGCACAAGCTCATTCTTGTAGCAGCATTAAGTTATATTGACAACATTAAATATAATTAACCAGTAGTAACTGCTATTAGTAGTACTAATACAAAACGAGCAGTACTAATATACTTAGTAGTAGTAACTCGAATCTAAAGCAGCATTAACTTTGTATACTTATAAACTACCATAATCATCAGTATCAACATGGATCATGACAACATCATACTTCTATACCTGTTGCACACAAACACAAATACAAAGCAATCCATAACCATAATCCAATCATTATTTTAAACTTGCTGCATTAATAACCTTCATAATCTGCTGTTAAAACACGAACACCACCAGATCCTTCCTATAACATATGATGCAAAGAAACCCTTAAATAATAACAATGATTTACAATCATATTGCATACCCATAACAGGTAGAGAGGATGATTATAAACACTGTTATAGCAATTTATCTTCCAAACCCTAGAAAACTTTTACCACAAAACGATTTCTTGAAAATTAAGGTTTTAGGGTTTCTTCAAAAACCTTGTAGATCCTAGATCAAGAGCCACAAGGTTCTGATACCACTTGTTGATCCCAATGAATAGATCTTTAACTCATTAGCTTGTAAGGTTTAACACCCTTGGATAAATCAAAAAATAGTAAGAATGAAACTTTAATTGAATAATATAAACTATGTGGAATCTAGTTTATATCACTAAGAAGTATTCTTAATGAAACAGTAAAGTTTGTTTTGAAACAAAGATATAATCAACACAACAAGCTTCAATATATATTAATACGATCACTCTGACTTAGTGATATGGTTTACAACCTTGAAGCTATAAACTCTATGAAAAACTAATATGGAAAACTTGTATCTTTCTATACCTTAGGATCCCCTTTTATACACCAAGGAGTCCTACAAGGTTTACAATACATTCCTAACTTATCATGATCTTTTCTATAAATAAACGTAATCTCTTAATTAAATAAGTTATAAATATCTTTTACAAAAATAACTTAATACTTATCTTTGTAAGTATTCTTGTTCTCTACTCAATCTTTATCTCTTTAATCCGTCTTTATCCTCTTGACAGCATTAAGTCTTCTAGCAGTTGTAATTTAGCAATAGTTGTATCTTTATAACCAGCAGCATAAACTGAGCATAAGCAGTAGTAAGTACCAGCAGTACTAACTTTACGCTAACAGTTGTAACTTTACTCTAGCAGCACTAAGTTATACTAATAGTACTAAGTTACACTAACAGTAGTAACTTTTATACTAACAATACTAACTACTTAGCATATTTTTTAGTCTTCAACTCTGAGCAGTCTTAACTTCTACTAACAGTACTAAATTATACTAACAGTAGTAACTAGAAGTGGTAACTTTATACTACCAGTACTAACTACTTAGCATAATTTCCATTATGTACCTAGGTAGTAGTAAGAATCCTTGAAGTCTTTTAAGTCCCAACAATCCTCCCCTAAACTTGATGTTCATCTTCTGAATCTTCAAGTTTCTTCATCAAAAGTCTTCATCATACTTAGGAGGATACATTCAAACCTTTTATTGACCACTTTGCTATTTTACCATAAGCTTGAGCAGTTAATAGCACATCTCATTCCAATGATCACTTTAAAGTTTATTGTTAAGCATATTTGTGATTGTAATTGGTGTGAGGGGGTATCTCTTTTCAACTAACATAAAAATGTGGACATTTTCAACTAACATAACATAAAGATGAATCAAACAACTTCCAAATGGTTACCTTGTATCCTTGTAGATTTCTCCATACATCACTCTTTATGTCTGGTTTAAACATGACTTTCAAATCACTCACAACACTCTTTCATGTTCATCTTTAGGTCTTAAATCACCATGCTTTATTTTCACTAACTTTCAAAGAGTCTGCAAATCTTCTCTGTCAATACCCTGAAGCAGTCTAATCATTGAAGAATATCTCTTGGAACTTCCATCTGCTCTTATCAACAGATAATGTGCCATTATTCCTTCTTTAAGAAGCTTGTAATCAACAATCACTCATGGTTTGGTAGCAAGTGGTATAGCATCAATTGCTATTTCATCATCCTTTTTAATCACCAAATGCTTTTTCAATTCAGCTGTATCATCTGCTTCCAGTTCTTCATCATCAGTTTCTTTATCATCCTCTAGTTTTTGTCTCTTTAAAGATTCTTGTTGTTGCTGTTTCACTGCTCTTTTCTTACCAAGCATCTTCTTTATGTTTCCTTTAACTTTTCCTTACTACCTTCTACCTTCTTTTCATTGCTTTCCTGTACCTCTAAACCCATAGCCACAAAGGTAATTACCCTCTTCATCTCCTTGTCAAACAACTTTTGAATTTCATCATAGCTCTTTCCTTTTAGCTATTTGTATGTGTATCCACCCATGTGCTTAAGATAGGTAGACATTTAAGTTCTCTTTTATGCCTTGGTAGGAGGTCTGTTTCTCTTTTCTTGTGCTTCTAGTGCAGCAAAATGTTTTCTTCTTTTCTTCATGAGTTTCATAATTAATTTTCCTTTTTATTCATCTGTCAACTCCTCTCTTTCTCTTGTTTGGAGTCTCTTAGCCAGTAATCTATCATCCTCCATCATAGCTTGTGTATTTTCCCATGATTCAATCAATGCTATGTTGGCTTCTTCTTGCTTTTGCCTTTCAAGCCTTTCTTCTTCTATGACTTCAGCATCCAACTGAGCTTGAATATTTCTTGCCATTTTTTCATCAAGAGTAAATTGATCTTTCTTTGTCAAAGGTCTCTCAGGCTCTTGCATGATGTCTTTTCCTTTGTCTTTGACTAATGGTTGTGTGACAGAAACTGTTGGTTTAGATACAAATACCTGCTCTTCCTGATCATGAAAAACAATTCTCTTTGCCTTTGGTGTTGTCTTAGTAGCAGTAGTAATTGACTTGGGTTTGGCTGCCTTGATTTCCAATAAAGTTTGAGCCAAAGTTTCTTTAACAGTTGTAGGAATTGTAGGAGCATTACTATCTTCAACACCAACAGTAGTAACTGCTTCACCAGTCTTTGTACTCTGCTCTTCTTTCTCAATAGTTGTAACATTTACAAACACCTCATCATCCAGAACTCTAGTATCAAGCATTAAGTCTTCATCCTGCCTTTCTTGAGTTTCATTAACTAGAGTTACCTCAGCATCTGCATCAATATTTTCAATTCTACTCCCCTTTTTCGATGCATCCTCCTGAGCACCCAAACTATCATTAGAGGATTCAATTCTTCTAGCTGTACCAACTTTCTTTAATCTTTTAAGCCTTATGGTTCTGAATTTCCTCCTTTCAAGCTTTTCAACCCTCTTCTTGAGACTAGCAATCTCAATAGCTTGATCACATTTAGCCTTTTCCAAGTCAAGAACCTGTTTTTGCAATTGGGTACATAAAACCATCAAATCATTAAGTTGCATACTATCCTCACCATTGGGTAGTGGATCATTGGAAGGTGTGGGTATACTTTCCTCATGCTCTGTCTCATCATGATCAACTTCTGCTTCCTTCCTCAGTTTCCTCCTGAACTTTTATTTCTTCTTGGGTTGAGAGGATGTAGATGGTCGATCAACAATGGTATTGATTGAATCATGATGTATGGCTGAATCCTCACCTACTTCTTCAAAGCTTGAACCAACATAGTATCAAAAAAGGTGTATCTCCCAGAAAAATCCTTTTCCTTCTCTCTCAAGTTACAAAAAATTTCTTTGTGTGGGAGGGATTAACAAAAATCTTCTTGTGATGTGACATGTCTCCAAGCTGTTGATTGATGAAAACTTATAGAAATAGTGGATACAACATAAATTTAACCCCTCCATCTAAGTGTCTTACCATAGCATCAACACTGTACTTAGATAGATTAAATTTTTGGTTAGTTGCCAAGCATATGATCAAAGAAGCCATTGTACTACTGAATTCATTCCATGCAGTGGATTTGGCACTAAGGATTTATGTAATGGTATGAATGAAGAACTTACATTGCGGAGAAAATAAAGCTTTATAAAATGTAAGCTTTTGAGAAGGTTTTTCATACCCCATCCTTGCCAGTTCTTTAAAAATTGTAGTAGTTGGCAGACAATCAGTACATTCTGCATCTTCCAAGTGAAGATCACTTCTAATGCTTGACTCCGTAATGATCATCTTCTTCTTATCAATCAGGGCTTGTAACTGATGTACTCCGTTAACCGTCTTGACCTTTGTTGTTGCCCAAAACTGTTCAATACAGGATGTGTAGATGATTGGATTGACAGTTAAAGCATAATGAATAGAACTTGATGTCAGGAAATCAATAATCTCTGCAAACCCATCACTTTCTATAGGTTTTTATAAGAACGCGACCACATTGTGCGTTTCAGCAAACTTAGGGCTTGACATAATGATGATTTTGATGATCAAAGATGAAATTGAGTTAGGGTTTATGGTTAGAGAGTGTTTGAATGATTGTAATCGAATAAATAATTAAATGAAACCCTGAATCAAAGTATTTATAAAATTACCCTCAACAGCAGGAACTTGAACTGGCAGCATTAACATATACCTAACAGCATTAACTGAACTCAACAGCATCAACATAAGCTTAGCAGCATTAATGTATACCAGCAGTAGAAACTTTATGCTTAGCAGCATAAACAAATATGAGCAACACTAATTTAAGCCTAACAGAATTAACTTAAGCTTAGCAGCATTAAGTTGAAGCTGAGTAGCATTAAATTTAATACACTAGTAATCACCCCAATTTCATTCCAAAAAGCAATTTGCATTAACAAATTGGATTCTTACAAGCTCTCTTTCTGTTTTTATGCTCACAATATCTCTCAATTCTTTTTGCTCACATAATCACTCATTTATGTTTTTATGCATACATCTCTCTTTCTATTTTTAAGCTCACTTAATCTCTCATTTCTTTTGTCTCACTAGATCACTCTTTTTGTTTTTATATCACAAATCTCTCTATTCTTTTGAGCTCACCAATGCAGATAGTTTTGTATAATGTGTCATCAATTCTATAAGTTACATACTATCCTCCCTACTTCTAAATGTGTTAACTTTTGAGAGAGGTGGATCATTGAACTATTTTAGATGTAGTCTCAAACCTAGTTTGAGCATCTACATCTCCCAATATGGTATCTTGGCACCTGGGACCACTACCTGAACCAATTCCCTAAGGAGTTGATCCATTAAGTATTTCCATGGATTGGGTCTTAATTTATGTTACCACTGTCCTGCTCTGCTTCTAAGCTAGAAGCAGTAGTGGCATCCCTTTCCATTCTATCACCCAACTCCTTATGGATAGCCTCATCACCAACCTTTTTCAGGGGGACCACTAGACTGAGGTATCTTGGTGTCCCGACCTCTTTTGATTTGCCTAGGGGTTTGACACATTACACACTTGTGTTTGATATTACATGTCTTTTCATCAATACTTGACTGCATATTGACAACATAATCCTCCTCTTATTTCAATACCAGAAACTCAATATGCTTATCCTGTAAATGTTAGTCCAAAACCAAAAAGACACACTCCAAAGTCTTTTCTTGTTTAGCAGTTTTAATTATGACTAACAGTTGTAACCAACAGTCTTAAGTATAACTAGCAGTACTAATTATACTTAGCAGTATTAACATTTACCTTAGCAGTTTTAACTTTGTTTTCAATAATTATACAACAACATTCTTCTATTCATCACAAGCACACTAAAAAAGACTAGATAGACATGTGAGAATTCACGAGGATCCATATTCATGCATAACCCATGAATAAAAAAATTAAGAACTGTTAAGTCTCAGAGATTAAGTAATCCAATGCTAGCAATAAGAAAGTTAAACCTGCTAGCATCAAAAGCTTTTGTGAGAAGATTTGCAACATTTTGGTCTGTGTAAATCTTGATCACTTGTATCAACTTCTTCTCATATGAATCTCTGATGAAATGGTGCCTTATCTCTATGTGCTTGGTTTTGGAGTAAAACACTAGATTCTTCACAATACAGATTGTACTTTCATTATCAATGTAGATTTTGGTGTTCATGAAATTGAATCCATATTCAAGCATCTGATTTTAGATCCATAACACTTGTCCACATCAGTTAGCAGCAACAACATATTCTGCTTCAGTTGTTGAGTTGGCTACTATAGTCTGCTTCTTACATTGCCATGAAATCAATCTCTTGCCAAGAAATTGACAACCTCCTGTTGTGGATTTCCTGTCAAGACTAGCTCCAGCATAGTCACTATCAGAAAAAGCTTCCAAGTCAAATGGTGAATCTCTAGGATACCAAAGGCCCAATTTAGGTTGGCCTTTTAAGTATCTAAAGATCCTCTTCACAGCATTAAAGTGTGAAGTCTTTGGAGTAACTTGGAACCTTGCACAAGCACAAACAGCAAACATTATGTCTGGTCTAGAAGCTGTTAAGTACATCAATGATCCAATCATTGATCTATATAAGTGAACATCCACATCCTCAGCTTCTTCATCTTTTATCAATGCCTTATTTGTCTCCATTGGAGTGCTTGCTGTCTTTACTAAGGCAAAATCAAACTTTTTCAAAATCTCAGCCACATATTTATCTTGGCTAATAAAGATCCCATCACTCTTCTGTTTAACCTGAAGTCCCAAAAAGAAAGAAAGTTCTCCCATAGAACTCATTTGGAACTTATCATGCATCAGCTTTTCAAATTCAATACTCATTTCTTTCTTGGTTGATCCAAAGATGATATCATCAACATAAACCTGTACTAGCAGGATATCATCTTTATGCCTTTTAATGAACAAAGTTTTATCAATTTGACCCCTGTGAAAACCATTGTCCAGCAAGTAAGTTGACAATGTCTCATACCATGCTCTTGGGGCCTGATGTAGTCCATAGAGAGCCTTTTCTACCTTGTAGACTTTATCTGGAAAGTGTGGATCTTCAAAACCAGGAGGTTGACAAACATACACCTCCTCTTCTATCTTTCCATATAGAAAAGCACTCTTTACATCCATTTGGTAGACTACAAAATCTTTGAAGGAAGCATAAGCCAAAAATAATCTTATGGCTTCAATCCTTGCAACTGGTGCAAAGACTTCATCATAATCTATACCTTCCTCTTGAGTATGACCCTGAGCAACCAGTCTAGCTTTGTTCTTCACCACTATGCCTCTTTCATCCTTCTTGTTTCTAAAAACCCATTTAGTACCAATTGCCCATTTGTCTCTAGGTAAATCAACTAAGGTCCAAACTTTTAGCAGTTTAAATTGTAGAAGCTCATCCTGCATTGCTTCCACCCAGCTTGGATCTTTTAAGGCTTGAACTGGTTTCTTGGGTTCCATTTGAGATAAGAAATAGGCAAAGAGACAATTTTGAAAATCTTTGTGATTTCTCCTCCTAAGCTTGTGAACTGAGGAAAACAAACCATGTTCTTCAGTTATCTTGGTCATGTGTCTTGTCTGTACAGGTGTTTTTAGACTTCCAATCACTTGATCTTCAGGATGATCTTTATGAAATTTGGTGAAAGAAGTATCAGGGACTGTATAAGATGAAATTACATTGTTCATATCAACCTGATTTTCCACATCTTCATCATCATAAGCATTTCCAAAGATGCCAGTATTATTCATTGAAGATATATATTGGACAGGTGGAAGGGTAAATGCATTTTTGAAAGGAGAAAATCTTTCAAAATTTTTTTCTTCAGATTCATTAGCAGTATTAACAAAAGGTTCAGCAGTATTAACTGGTGTTGATGGAACAACAGTATCAAATGATGGTCCATCAGTACTAACAGGTGTACTAACAATATTAATACCATTAGAATTGTTAGTGTGTTCAGTCTGCATTTCTTTTTGATTTAACCTTTCAGACTCACTTCTTGCTTCTTGATCATGCTTCCACTTTTATCTAAAGCTTCATTTTCAACTACTTTTGTAGGCTTCATTCCAGCATCCCTTTCATAATCCTTAGGACCTTGAGAGATTATAGGATCTGTTGTGCATAAAGGTATTAGGATGTTGTTCAGTTTCTTTTTCCTTTTGAGCTTGACCTACAACAATGTTATCTTTGGTTCCTGCAATACCATTAGTTTTGTTCCCTACAAAAACTGGCTATTGTTCATAGATATTATAAAGGAATCAACATCAAAAAGCCAGTCTAGTCCATTTCCTTTCACATTAGTTGTATTTTTAAGAAATCTAATGTTTAAGGTCTCTTCAACTATCCTAGTCTTATTGTTAAATACTCTCATAGCTTTACTAACCACAAAATACCCAACAAAATATCCCTCATCAGCTTTATCATTAAACTTGCCTAGATGATCCCTGGTATTTAAGATAGTAATGAGACACCCAAAAGGTTTTATGAAATCTATCAGTGGAGGTCTTCCATGAATAAGTTCATAAGGTGTCATTTTATGAGGCTTAATGACTAAGACCCTATTTAGCACATAGCAAGCAGTATTAACTACTTCAGCCCAAAAGGTGGTTGGCAATTTAGAGTCTACTAACGTAGTTCTTGCATCCTCTCAGCTACACCATTCTGCTGAGGAGTCCTAGCCACACTGAATTCCCTTTTAATCCCCTTCATTTCACAAAACTGGTTCTTTATACTATTCTTAAACTCAGTTCCATTGTCACTCTTGATAACTTTTACTTTATGATCTAGTTGATTTTCTATTTCTGCTATGAAGGTCTTTAGAATCCCACTACTCTCATCCTTAGTGGCCAAAAAAAATACCCAAGAAAATCTACTAAAGTCATCAGTGACTACTAGGCAATAAGACTTTTTCATTAAACTCTTAACATTTGTAGGACCAAATA
>BQNB010103730.1:0-21189 GCA_026074375.1 Tanacetum coccineum | reverse complement strand
TTTAGCAGTACTCTGACTTTTTCGTGGCAGAACTTTGACCTTTTGATTTGTATTTCCCAACACCCTAGTTTAACAAAATCTAGTGAGAAAATAGTTGTTGTCATACCAAATAACAAGGAAAAGAAAGTTAGGTTTGATGTCCCAGTCACATCTTCAAACAACACTCAGAAACAGGTTGACTCACACAAAAATCAAGACTCTAACCAACCTTTGTTGCATTCTACATGAGTAATATGTTCTATTAGTGCTAGCGGATCACAGCCTACATGCAATACAAAGAATAATAGGATCTTGCAATCATCAAGTAGCAACAAGACCAATAAAGTAGAAGATCAGTCTAGGAGCGTTAAGTCTAGGAAGAATAAGAAGAATCGTGTTGCCAAAACTAAATGTAATGCTTATGTCATGCAATCTATGTTAAATGTGAATTCTAAACCTCTTTGTACTATCTGTAATGAATGCTTGTTTGATGCAAACCATGATAAGTGTGTTCTTAATTTTGTTCAAGATGTGAATGTGCATTCAAAATCTAAGTCTACTAAGAGTAACAAAAAGCAAAATATTTGGAAACCTACGGGTAAAGTGTTCACTGAGATTGGCTATATGTGAAAATCCATAGGAAGAACTTTCACTTTACTTGGTAATTTGTGCCCTTTAACTAGGATCACTTCCATTAAAGTAGTGCATCTTAAGGAAACCATTTCTAATCAGTAGAACCATAAAAACTAGAGATTAAAGTCTATAGTAAGAAACCTAAACCATTAAAATCTATAGGTTCGAGTAGTAAATCTACGATTGAAAAATATAGGATTACTAACACAACGGAATCTAACCAGTCTTGTAGATCCAATGCTTCAGATGTTCCATCTTCTTCTTCTCTTGTCAATTTTAGGTTGTCTAGATTATTCTCTGGTATCTGGACTCTGGATGCTCTAAGCGTATGATAGGGAATCGCTCTCAACTCATCAACTTTGTTTCAAAATTTATGGGTACTATAAGATTCAGCAATGATCAAATAGCAAAGATTATGGGCTATGGAGATTATCAGCTTGGAAACTTTACAATCTCTCGGGTTTATTATGTGGAAGGGTTAGGTCACAACTTATTCTCCGTTAGACAATTTTGTAATTCAGATCTTGAGGTTGCTTTTCGCAAACACACCTGCTATAATTGTGACTTAGACGGTGTTGATTTACTCAAGGGATCAAGGGCTCACACTTATACACATTGTCTTTGGAAAATATGATGTCTGACCTTCCCATATGTCTCTTCTCTAAGGCATCTAAAACTAAATCTTGGTTATGGCATCGAAGATTATCCCATTTAAACTTCAAATACATCACTCAACAAGCCAAACAAGGAATGGTTCACGAGCTACCAGGATTAAAGTTTCAGAAGGATCACTTATGTTCCGCCTGTGCTTTAGGAAAAAGCAAGAAACACTCCCATAAACCAAAAGCTAAAGACTCCATTCAGGAAAAGGTTTATCTGTCGCATATGGACCTTTGTGGACCAATGAGGATTCAAAGTATTAATGAAAAGAAATACATCTTGGTGATTGTTGATGATTACTCTCGTTTCACGTGGGTAATATTTCTAAGATCAAATGATGAAGTTCCAGAATTCGTGATTAAATTTCTCAAAATGATTCAAGTCCGTCTAAATGCGACTGTTCAAAACATCAAAACTGATAATGGCACAGAGTTCGTCAATCAAACACTCAGAGCTTACTATGAAAATGTCAAAATCTCACACCAACATCGGTTGCACGCAATCCTCAACAAAACGACGTTGTCAAAAGATGGAACTGAACTCTTATGGAAGGTGCACGTACCATGTTGATATTTTCTAAGGCTCTACTATTTCTTTGGGCAGAAGCAGTTGTGACAGCTTGTTATATACAAAATTGATCCTTGATTATAAAACATCACAACAAAACACCTTATGAACTTCTCCATAACAAGAAACCCAACTTATCTTATCTTTACGTCTTTGGTGGTCTCTGTTCTCCCACCATTGATAGTGAAGATCTTGGCAAGTTGTAACCAAAATTAGATATTGGAATCTTCGTCGGTTATGCTCCAGCAAAGAAAGCGTTTCGGATCTACAACAGAAGAACCAGTTTAATCATTGAAACCATTCATGTTACCTTTGATGAGTTGACATTAATAGCTTCTGAATAATTCAGTTCAGGACCTGGGACTCAACTCCTTGACTAATGTCAACACACCGTTAGGACTCCGTCGCCAAACTTCCTCTTTAACACCGTCTGACCTACCATAAGAAAGGCCTGGAAATTTGTGTCTTCAAACTAATGTTTGAAGAATACTTCTCTCCTCTAACAAGTGTTGCTTCTCCAGTTCTTGCAGCCATTTCTCTAGTTTTCCTACACTCGGCGAGCGCGCGCTCCAAGTTTACCCGGACTCCCTCTTGCATCCAGGCTCCCCGCCCGCTACTCCCCTTCTCGACCTGAGTTTATCAAGATGGCACCACACCAGTACTCACAAACCCTAAGAAACACAAGCTCCAGTACTTTTTTCGGTGTGAAAGACGAAAGGAAAAAAAATAAAACAAATTTGTTTATGCGTTGTATAGCATATGTCAAATTTATATATATATAGTATTAATTCCGTGACAATTCTTTCCAAATTACTTCTCAAACAAGAGAAAATAAAAGGATAAAATCTCACTTAAGAAAACATAATATGTAAAGAAAAAGTAAATATTTTTTAACGGGAAGTTATTTCTTCTGGGTTGTTATCCAACGAGTCGTAAATTGAGATTCGGAATAATTCGGATTCGATGTCAAAGAAATGGGTCAGCGATATTTGAATTTTTGAATTACATACTTGATCTAATTGCACAATTAATAACTATTAGAAACAATTAAAAAGATTAAATCGTCGTAACTAATTACGAAAAATATAACAAAGTGGACTTTAAAATGCGGTAAAAACTAAAATTAAAATCGACAGGGCATTACTTTTAACAAATTTTATACCTAAAAATCACAAATTTAAAAAGAAAATTTTAAGAAAAAGAATTAGAATTTTTTAACTATTTTTGAATTTTTTATGAATTTTTAAAGAAAAATGAATTACTAAAAATAAACTTTTTCTAAAAATTAACACTAAAATTCTATTTTTATTTTTCAAAAATACTAGAATTAAAAAAAAAATTATCACAAAAAGAATTAGATTTTTCCAAACATTTTTCTATTTTCTATGATTTTCTTAAGAAAAAGAAATTACTAAAAATCTATTTTAATTCCTAGTAAATACAAATCTAACTGGAAAAATAAAGAAAAATAGTTTTTAACAACTAAAAATGTGCAGGAAAATCACGGATTAAAATGCCAAATATTATAAACAATATGAACTTTGAAGATTTGCAATTAAGAAACCTAAACACCTAACATTTTATTAAAACTTAATTTTCGGAAAAATATTAAATCTATTTATCTTAATAAAGACAGGGAGCCAGGTAGATAGTGCAACAAATGAATAGTAAAAGGGCTAGGTGGGAAAAGGTAAGTGAACTTTACACTACAATGAAAACAGACAACCTTCTACGCTTGAAAAAGTACAAAACGACCCTTACGATTATGCTTATTTTTTGGTTATTAAAAAAATGTAAATTTAGCAAAAGCTATAAAACTACAAAAGGCTCTCTCACTTGAGCTTTAATTACAATTTCATAAAGCAATTGAACTTTTACAACTGAATAAGCTAAAACAAATAGCTTCTAAGTCATGCATCAACAGATGAAAGAAACTCAAGGTTTAACTATGCAAATTTAGCTTTTTAATCTTTGCTATTTTACTAGTAATTACTCAATGAAATAGAATCTAAAAGACAACTAATGAAAATTGAGATGTTTTATACTAGTGATATCTAAAAGAAAATGAACTAAAGGAAAAAGTTTAACTAGAAATTTGATTTAAAAAAACTAAAGTTCGGCTTATTGATGTTGTTAAGCATTTCAAATAGCTAACTAGTCATAACTAAATTCTAAAACTAAAAAATTTTGCAAATATGTATAATATGAATATTGAAACTAGATAAAAGGATTTTGAGCTTCTTCTCACTCTACTGAACTTAGAAATCACTCCTTCTCGCGCTCTCGATCAGCTAGAAATCTAAACAACTGCTAATATCACTTTTGCAAGAGCAATTAGGACTAGTTTAAAGCTTGGAAATGAAATTTAAGAGATTATCTATATTAAGCTACTGGGATACTACTAAAATTCTTAATTCTAACTTCTATCTCTTAATTTCAAATGCTAAAGAGAAGCTAGAAAATGATGAGCAACGAGCAGTATTAACTGAGTTAATACTGCTATTGCTGATATACTTGACCAATCCTTAAGTGCAGGCTAATTTCCAAGATGAGAACTTATACACTCATTTTCTAAATGTATCTAAACCTACATTGACTAAACTTGAGCTCTAAAATGCTTTAAGTACTAAACTCTAAAACTGCTTTACTCTACAAACTGTCCTGGTGCTGGCAAAGCTTTTAGAGATTAAAACTTTGAAAATCTACCAACTAAATTTCAAATCCTCTTTCACACTTCATAACTTTGAAAATCTAAACTATGTAAAGAGTTTTGACAGGATTATTTTGACTTTAGAGGTCAAAACCACCTTGACCCAAACACTACTTAAAGTTTACTGTCTCAACTATATTTCTCTTAAAACCTACTTTTAAAACTAAAACTGTTAAAGTTTTATATCTACTCAATCTTTAACTAACCTAATTAAGCTATTTAGGCTCTAAAAACTAAAGCTTATTAATAGAAATAAGCTAGTTACTCAGCTAGCTAATCCTTATTAATGACAGGTTTAATCACATGAAATGGTACCTAAATGGATTCTTACTACAACAGCTTAAAATAACTGCATCTTTGAACTAACCTAGTAAAATTGAACAAGAATTAAGCACATAAAAAGACAAGGCAATAAGCTACTAAAATAAGCTTCTAATACTAAAGTGAAATATAGAGAAAGAAACCTGAAATTTATGTAGTCTCAGAACTAGCCACTCTTTCTGAGTGAGTGGCTTTAGATTTAATTTCCTAATGGCACCTTGCCTCTAGACCATTAAGCTATAAGCTCAATAAGCTCAAAATTGCTTATTACTCCATAAACTTCCAAAATTGAACTCAATTGAACATTTTTTAACTAAAGTAGACAAAATCAGTGTTTAGAAAGCTTCTAACAATATTTGAACAACTTTGGAACTTAAGAAAACAAAATAAGCTACAATGAGCTTATTACAAGCTTAACAGCTAAAAACAACTTATAACATGAAAATTTTAACATAAACTCAAATCAACTATCTTATTGCTTTAGGAAAGAAGAGTACAAGGTAAGAAACAAATTGTACAAGTGACTTGAAAGATTTAAAAAAAACTTAATTCGAAACAATGAACAGTACACGCAAAGAAAATTACAAAGGAAATTTTACTAACTCTCACTAACTACACACTAAAACTGAATGTTTAAGCTTCTATTTATAGGGAAAAGATGAAGAGAAGATAAGAAACTCAATCATTCCTAGCCCTTGATCTTTTCCATTTTGAATCTTGGCCGTTGGATCTCTTGGGTGAGGTGTTCGGACCAATTAAAAGTTGCCACGTGTGTAAAATGATGTGGCAATGGGTAAATACGAGGTAGAGTGAAGTAGGGAGAACGGGAAAAGGGATTTGGGAAGTTGGGTTTGTTGGGTGTTTTAGGCGGGAAAAACAGTTATAAGTGGTTAGGGAAGAAGAGTTGGCCGTGTTGTGTTTGAAACTTTGGAGTATTTGCATTAGTAGTCCCTATGTTTCTTTCTATAAGATGTAGTGTTAAAATGAGTTTGTAAGTTGACAACTCTGGCCCTTGTAGTTTAATAAACAAGGAAATAGGCTTTTGTATTGGGCTCATTTTTGGGCTTTTGTGATATGAATGGTATAGACAGGCCCAAGGGTATTTTAGTCTTTTTATCTTCCATTGTAAAGGTAAAGTGGTCATTTCCTTCAAACTTTTGTCCTTTTCTTCACTTTCTTGTCTTTTCTCGACCACGGTCTTGATTCGGCTTTTGAAATTAGCTTCAAATCTCTTTCTTGATCACTTGTCTCTTCATTTCTTGTCGGTTTTGGCTCGTTTTTGCTCTTTTTGACTTTGATATCCTTTCCTGCACATTAAGACACAAAAGCACACATATTTCCATCTTTTGGCATATTTTTGGCTTTTATTGGCGAAATCCTGGGTATTTTATATATACAATTTAACACTTATCAAAATTCCCCAAACTAAAGGATTGCCGTGTCCTCACGCAATTTTATTAAGTGTACACTTTGTAAACTAACAAGTTTCCAAAATGCCCTTGTTTTCACCTTTTATGAATCCCCTTTTTAAACATCTTAAGCTTTTTCTCAACATTTTATCTCATGGAAACACATTAATGGCAATCATTGCAATTTTGCAACTTTTAGGCTCATTGAAATAGGCTACTCCCGATTAATAGAGCACAAAAGAGGAAAATTCGTCTTCCCTGACTTTTCACTAGACTAAACAAAGCTATTAAACAAGATCATTGTCAATATAAGTCCAAATGGTTAAGCTCTTATACTTACAACTTGTGAACTTTTCACTCCCAAGAATAAATTAATGATTAAGATGTGTGCACTCTTTTCAACTTAACCATAGATCAATTTATCTTTATAGTTGAAATCCATCTAAGCTTTACACTTAAGCCTTGTGAGCTTAAATGTTAATAACATAGATAAACCTCGACTCAAAGCTAAAAGAAATTAGGAAACAAAACTTATAAATTGATTTAAAATTGATTTTAGAAAATGAAATTTTAACCATTCTTATTATTTTTAATATACTATAAAAAAAAATTTCAATTAGGTAATGTTGTTCTTAGTTCTGAACCCCTACATATTAGGCCTTTCTTCCCAATAAGGATATCGCATCAACAACCGGTGTTCTTAGTTCGAACCCCCACATAATATACCGCTCTGATAACGGTTTATTGGTTATCGCGACAACAACCTTTTTCCTACAAAGCCTAGAATCCAAAGTCCCTTAGTTTGCAATCACCACCTAGCCGCGCTCCCTAAGTGATGAAATGGCCCTACGAACCTTGAATCCACGTACATAGTCTTAATCCTTAGTTGCGACCCCAACCGAGTCTCACACTCAACAGGATACGCCAACGAATAAAACTAAATAGCTTTTTATTATATCTATTTTATGCAAATGCTCAATGGCACAAAAAATAATGCTTTTGCATTAAAAATGCTGTTCATTGGCATTTTTTTATATTATATTTTTGGTGAATGAAAAATTTCACTTTTAGAAAATCAATTTATAAAATTTGAAACAAAAATCTTACTATACAAAATAAATGAATTAACTTATTCAAAATGTTAAGAACTTTTTTAAAGACATTGTTAACTTAGTTAAATTAAAAAAAGAGCAACAGAAAGATTAGGTGAGTATAAGAGCTTACTGTGGGATTAAAAAGACACAATATCATTCATATACGCTTAAGATTTTCCAAATAAACTTGTCTTAAGCAATACACTTATATTTAAACACATCATCTCTTGTTCTCCACATATTTAAAATCCAATGCAATAATTTGTGAAAGCTTAGCCCCACAAAAGGTAGGTTAAAGAACTAGCTAGGGGCATTTCACATCCGGCCCAACACAGATTGCTAGGAGGGGTTGATGGGCAAGGAAGTGGGATAGGAAACGCGGGTAGGGAAAGAACTAGCTAGGGCATTTTCACCCGGTCAAGTCAAAATTAACTCCTATTTCTCACCAACGGATTACCCGGTCAAGTCAAAAGTAAGTTGAATACTTACATCCTTTAGCCTTAATCACCGGTCCCTACAGATATCTCTGCCCTAAAATATTTAAACCCTTATACAGACATACCCACATGTCTACACTTTCTCCTTTTATGTTTTCACTATCAATAGACTTCCCTTATAACATGTTATATCAACCACAAAACTTGTAATGATATTTTTCTAAAATACTCATGTTAATGAATTAAATAACCTAGTCAAACTTAGCTAAAATTTTTGTATATTAAGAAGTGTCAAAACATTGTATTTTGCTGAATAAAACTTTCAACGCCATGTTTAAAAAAACGGATTTGTTAAATCCTAAATATGTTCCTAATCACACAATAGGCTAACAAAAATCGAATCCCGGGACGGGATTCCTTTAAGGGGTAGGTACTGTCACAACCCGCAATTTTCGATATTTTAAATTACTATTTTACCCTTTGACTTTTTGGTTCCGACTTGACTTTTGACTTTTTGACCTTTTACGGTCACATAAAAACGATTACCGCGTAGCCGGTAAAATTTTTGAAACATTTTTAAATAATAAATCATAATTTCGATTATTATCGTTCATTTGCAAATTTATTTTTAAAACTTATTTTACTTGAAAACGAGATGATATATTTTATTCCTGAATTGATTTATCAAAAACGACCCGCTAAATTACGTTTTCACAACTCGGACTCTAAAGCAATTTGATGTAAAACGACATTCTGAACAACTTTTCAGATTTACCCGAGACTTGAAACCAAGCAGAAAATGACTAAAATAGCCTCATAAAATTTTGAACACAACTCGTACCGACCCAAAAGTAATTAAATTTATATTTAATTATCACTTTTTATTAAATAAAAGTATTTAATAAATTATTTAATATTTTATTCAAAAGCGTTTATATAAAAACACAAAGGTTCAAATTAAAGTTTCATTTTTACGGACAAAGGTTACCCGTGTTACCCAAAATAAATAATAAACGTTAAATACATTTTATAAAAACATTTATAAAATATAATCAAGTAAATACTCGTTTTTATCAGAAAAATGATTTGGAAAACAACGGCGCAACTTTCGTAATTTAATTCAACCGTTAACTAGTCCAAATGAGTCCCGAACCAATATTTATAAAAGTTACTCGAATGTTACATTTTGGCCCCCTTGGAAACATTTACACAATCAACCCTAAACTATTACACATTTTACATTTCATTTTATAACTTTATTATATATATAAAATTTATAACTTTTTAATTCATTTATACAAAATATACACACACACTATAACTCTCTCTCTCCCCCCCACCCATTTTACGGCAGCCCTCACCGCCGGCCGCCACCTTTTCCGGCCAACCACCGCCGGAAAACCTTTCCGACGAATTTTCCGGCGAACCACAAAAAAAGATACAAAAGAGATAGATCAAGCCCGGAACTACCCGATCCACTATACCACGCGCCTCCACCACCGCCGCCACCCCTCTGCCGTCGCTCGATCACCTCCCCACCGGCGCCACCACAGCCGACCCTCCCCCTCTATTCGGCTGCTACCCCGCATTACCACAAACACCATCTCACCGCCACCCTCACTGCCGTCACCACCGCTGCCATTCTCACCACACATCACCATCGCCACACCCACCTCATCACTGCCACCTCCATCACGCCATTGCCACCACATCAACACCATCAACATCTTCACCTCGTGTCACTATCTCCACGAACACCACCATTTCCCGGCCACCCTCCGCGGCTCAGCCGCGTACCACCACCACCTCCACCTTTGGATGGTTGGTTTATTTGTGTATTCATTTTTTTTATTATTATTAATTTTAAAGGGTGTTTGTTTTTCTGGTTTTACAACCCGAAAAGGGTGTTTGGTTTAGTGGATAAACGCCCGTAAGGGTGTGTTTGTTTCCTGCGTATAATGGCCCCAAAAGGGTGTTTGGACCTGCGTTTTTACTGTAGCAAAGGGGTGTTTGTTTCCGCGTTTAAAACTGCCGTAAGGGGGCGTTTGGTTCTGGGCTTAACAGCCTTAAGGGTGCGTTTGGATTTGCATTTAACTGCCTAAAGGGGTGTTTGGTTTTGGTGTTAACAGCCTAAGGGGGCTGTTTGGAACTGGGTTTAACAGCCCATATAGGGCTGTTTGGTTCAGCCATTAGGGAGCGTTTGGTTCAGCTCATATAGAGTGTTTGGTTTTGTGTTTTACAACATATAGGGTGTGTTTGGTTTTAGTGATGTTATTTAAATTGATCTCGTCTGAAAATTTTACTTGGTGAGAACAGACGCGGATAAAATTGCACATAGTTTTTGATATAGTGGAAAACGTTGAAATTGATAAACACTGGAAACGTCGTAATATAAACGACTAGAGTCAAACGTCCTACAAACGGCAAGGTCATGCCAAAATTTCTAAAAATCTTTATACTTAATAAATTTTCATTAAAGTTTATACTATTTTAGAAACCCGATAAAATGACAAAGTTATATATTTTTTTAGATTTATTAAAGTGTAATTATTCAATAACCCGGTAAATAAACAGAAACTATACTTTTACAAACGAGACAATTAGTTTAACTAAAACCCGTCGAGGAAACGAAATACTAAATTATAAAATATTGTTTTATAATTCCCAAGTATAACTTTTGTAAAGTCTTTAAAACGTCATTTACCTAACTCGTAACTTTAAAACGTGTATTTACTTTTACGCAAGAACTTTTTATTAATTTAATTGGTGACTTTTGAAAAAGTGTCGAATTATATTATTACCGTTATTTTTAATCACATTTCTTATATAATACTTGTAAAGTATTATATACTACGACTTTCCTTTGAATGTTTGTCTTTATTATATACTTCACCATATGAATTATATAATTGTTCATTTTTCATAGGTAATATATATACGGAATATATTACATATTTTGCGTGTGTTTTTCGATTTATTTTATTTAACCAACCACCAAACTCATCCAACTTGTAATCCAAATTCTTTATCAACGTGTCGCGTTGATCCATCGAAAAACCCTAATTCATCAACCTAAGCTAGTGGGATTTAGCCGTTAAGTTAAGCTGCAACTTCTTGGTCGAGCCGTTCTGTTCTCCGTTTGTGTTGTGCTTAATATTTGCATTTCTGCTAGTTGCTCTGCAACATCAAGGTGAGTTTATAGCCTCACATTTTACTCGTTTTGAATAAATGTTTTATTATCTTTTGGGGTGAGAAACATGCTCGTTTATAAACTTGTTTACGTTACCGAATTTCAAACTTGTTTACACACTAATTACAAACCTGGTTACTTGATTGATATCACACTCAGTATACTAATTGGCGTGAGAAACATTGTTTACTTTTAATTGGACACAAGTTCTTTACAGTGAGTTTTATCTTGGTTTATGTGTTGCCTAAGTAGCTCTACATAATCCTACTTCTGCCAACTTATCATTGAACTGTTAGTTTTCTCGATCGGAGAGGGCTCTAGGTTGATTTTTTTTCATTTTGTAACCTAGCGATAGGGAATCATTGTGTACCAAACAGATCATGTATATTTCCAGATTATATATGGAATAGATGTATTATGTTATGTTGATCTTGTGTTGGTTGTATGTTTCACTTTGTGATGTGATCTTATTTTATTTATGATGCATATGTTATGTCACGTTATGATTGTATTAAAATCTAACGGGTATAGTATTTTCTTGTGATTGAAGAAAATGGCACCAAAACAAACCACAAGGTCAACACCAGTCACACCAGCCCCAACAGCAACTACCATAACTGTTACTGAGGTGCAACTTTAGGCATTAATTGAACGAGGAGTTACTACTGCAATGGCTGAAGCAGAAGCAAGCAAAGTTAGGAATGGCTACGACAGCAATGGTTCAGGACCAAGGCCAGCACAAGCTGTTCGTGAGTGCACATACTCGGAATTCCTGAAATGAAAACCTTTGGACTTTAAAGGCACTGAGGGAGTCGTCGGACTCACTCGATGGTTTGAGAAAATGGAGTCTGTTTTTAGCATTAGCAATTGCACAGCATCTTGTCAAGTTCAAATAACTTACGAACTTGCACTCTACAAGACGATGCTCTTACATGGTGGAATGCCCATGTTAAGACCACTACTCCCGAAGCAGCTCATGCCATGCCATGGGCAACACTAAAGAAAATGATGACTGATAAACCCGAGGGGTGAGATCAAGAAGATTGAGACTGAGATGTGGAATCTTAAGGTTAAGGGCACCGATGTGGTGGCCTATAATCGACGATTTCAGCAACTAGCTTTGATGTGTTCCAGGATGTTCCCAGAAGAGGTAGACAAGATTGAAAAGTATATCGGTGGCTTGCCCGATATGATACTTGGCAGTGTAAAGGCATCAAAGCCGAAAACCATGCAAGAGGCTATCGAGTTTACAACTGAGTTGATGGATGAGAAGACCCATGCCTATGCTGAACGTCAGGCAGAAAAGAAAAGAAAGTATGATGATCTTTCCAAGAACAATCAAAACCAACAACAACAGAATAAGAGGCAGAACACAGGCCAGGCCTACACTGCAGGCAATAGTGACAGGAAACCATACGCCGGGTCTAAACCTCTGTGTTCCAAGTGTAATTACAATCATGAAGGTCCTTGTCCACCTAGGTGCAATAACTGCAAAAAGGTTGGCCATCTGGCCAAGGATTGTAGAAGCCGACCTGCAAATACTAACAACAACAACCGCAACAACAACAATAATCAGAAAGGAAATGGTTGCTATGAGTGCGGAGCTCAAGGAGACTTTAAAAGAAACTGCCCAAAACTAAAAAACAATAACCGTGGTAATCAAGCTGGGAATGACAGGGCTCCAATGAAGGTGTATGTGGTTGGAAATGCGGGGGCAAACCCAGACAACGTCGTTGCGGGTACGTTCCTTCTAAACAACCGCTATGCATATATCTTATTCGATACGGGTACCGATAGAAGTTTTGTGTCTACTGCATTTAGCTCCCAAATTGACATTACGCCATCTACCCTAGATCACTATTATGATGTCGAACTAGCTGATGTGAGAATAATTAGGTTAAATACTATCCTTAAGGGTTGCACATTAAACTTCCTAAACCACCCATTCAACATAAACTTAATGCCTGTAGAACTTGGTAGTTTCGATGCTATAATCAGTATGGATTGGTTGGCGAAGTACCAAGCGGTCATTGTGTGTGCCGAGAAGATTGTTCGCATCCCCTGTGGAAATGAAACCTTAATCATACATGGAGATGGAAGTAACCAGGGAAATGTGACGCGATTAAACATCATTTCGTGCACTAAAATGCAGAAGTACATGCAAAAAGGATTTCCTACCTTTTTGGCACATGTTACTGCAAAAGAGGTTGAAGACAAGTTGGAGAAGAAGCGACTTGAGGGCATACCAATAGTTGGAGACTTTACTGAAGTATTTCCGGAGGACTTGCCGGGTCTTCCTCCGACTCGACAAGTGGAGTTTCAAATTGATTTGGTACCTGGTGTTGCACCAGTAGCACGGGTACCTTATCGATTGGCGCCTTCCGAAATGAAAGAGTTATCGGAGCAACTGAAAGAGCTGTCCGACAAAGGCTTTATAAGACCCAGTTCCTCACCCTGGGGAGCTCCGGTCTTGTTTGTCAAAAAGAAGGATGGATCATTCTGGATGTGCATTGACTATCGGGAATTAAACAAACTAACAGTGAAGAACCGTTATCCACTCCCCAGAATTGATGATTTATTTGATCAGCTTCAAGGGTTGAGTGTCTACTCAAAGATCGACCTAAGGTCAGGTTATCACCAACTAAGGGTTCGAGAAGAAGACATTCCGAAGACTTCCTTCAGAACTCGTTACAGCCATTACGAATTTCAAGTTATGTCGTTTGGTTTGACAAACGCACCTGCCGTATTCATGGACCTTATGAATCGGGTGTGCAAACCATATCTGGATAAATTTGTGATTGTCTTTATTGACGATATTCTGATATATTCGAAGAACAAGCAAGAACACGAAGAGCACCTTAAGCTAATCTTAGAGTTGCTTAAGAAAGAGGAGTTGTATGCCAAATTTTCCAAGTGTGAATTTTGGATTCCCAAAGTACAGTTCCTCGGTCACGTGATTGATAGTGAAGGCATTCATGTGGATCCAGCCAAGATTGAATCCATTAAAGATTGGACATCTCCTAAGTCACCAACGGAGATTCGTCAATTTTTAGGTCTTGCTGGGTATTATCGAAGATTCATTGAAGGGTTTTCAAAGATCGCCAAACCAATGACTAAGCTTACTCAAAAGAAGGTCAAGTTTGTTTGGGGCGATAAACAAGAAGCAGCTTTTCAACTGTTGAAGCAGAAGTTGTGCAGTGCACCAATCCTTGCTCCTTGCAATACTGGAAGGGGGAAGCAAAGAGTTACATCGCAAATACTGCGACGGCTTCAAAGAAGGGTTGGGCGCTGTGTTGAAGCAAAGGAGAAAAGATGATTATCTTATGAGCAACACGCCAGTTGAAGAAATTCATGAGAAGAACTATACGACTCCGTGATTTGAACTTGGAGCAGTAGTTTTCGCTCTCAAGAAATGGAGGCACTATCTGTACGGAACCAAGTGTAACAGTGTTCACTGATCATCAAAGAGCTTTACAACAACACATTCTTAGTCAAAGGGAACTAAAACAATGAGACAACGCGATGGTAAAGTTGCTATAGTGAATACGATTGCGAACATTCGTTTATCACTCGGGAAAGCAAATGTCGTGCTGATGCTTTGACAGAAAGAACGAGAACCACCGTTAAGTAGTATAGCTTAGGGTTCATTGACCTTTAGTTTGAATCATCCAAACAAATCTTGAATGCCATCAGACTGAAGCATCGGAAACCAGAGAACATGCAAGAACGAAGATGTTGAGGAATGTTGGTTGGAAAACCTAAAAACATCCAGATTGAAAGCGATTAGGGAGGAAAGAAGTTGGAACCACCCGTACGATGGAACCCTATGCCCCAATGGCAGAAGTTGTTACCTTTTATGGTGATCTTGGGACTGTGATCATGCACGAGTCCCACAAATCAAAAAACTCTATACATCCGGGTTCTGACAAGATGTACCAAGAATATGAAGAAGCTATATTGGCGCCCAATTATGAAAGCCGACATCGCCACCTATGTAGCAGTGTTTGACCTGGCTAAGGTCAAGGCCGAAACATCAAAGGCGACCAGGATTGTTGGTACAACCCAAGATACCTGAATGGAAGTGGGACAACATCACTATGGATTTTTTTACAAATCTTCCTAATACGTCGCAAGGCTACGGCACCATTTGGGTGATTGTTGACCGACTCACTAAGTCTGCGATCTTCACACCACTGAAGAGACTGATTCCTTTATATAAACTTGCAAGAAAGTACCTCACGGGAGTGTGGTCACGAGACATGGAATACCTGACTAATCATTTGTGATCGCGACCCGAGATCGCATCCAATTTCTGGAGGTCACTTCAGAACCCTTTGGTACAATTTGTGATATGAGTACTACTGGCTTACACCACAAACATACGACAAAGCGAAGAGGACCTATTCAAACACTCTAGGATATGCTGCCGGCTTGTGCGATCGATTTTGGAAAGGGTTGGGTTAACCATTTGCCATTAGTCTAGTTTTCATACAAAAATAGCTATCACCTAGCATCAAGGCCGCATCCCATTTGAAGCACTTTATGGTCGAAAGTGTCGTTCACCTGTTTGTTGGACTGAAGTTGGAGAAGCTCAAATCCTCGATCCAGAACTGATTCATAAGAACCCTAAGAAAATACATCAAACAAGCAAAGGATGCAAGCGCCAGCGTGATCGACAGAAGAGTTACGCCGATCGAGCATAAACCAATGGAATTCCAAGTCGGGATAAAGTATGCTTAGAAGTGTTTCTCCTTCTGGAAAGGGGTTTGTACGTTTGCAAACGGGGGAAGTAAACCCCAGGTATGTTAGACTTTTCAAGGTGTTAGAGAGGTTGGAGAGTGTTGCTATACAAGCTCGAGCTTCCTGAAGATCTGACAGTAGTTTCTAAATACATTCTATGTGTCCCAACCTGAAAAAGTGTCATTCCGACGAACCATTAGCAGTTTTCCTGGAATGTACTTCAACATGAAGACAAGCATCAATTTTTGTTGATGAACATTAAAATAGTGGGCCGTGAAGTTAAACGGTTGAAGCGAAGTCGGATTCCATTAGTCAAAGTTCGATGGAACTCCAAGAGAGGTCATGAGTTCACGTGGGAGCATGAAGACCAATTCAAGAAGAAATACCCACACCTCTTCACCAAGACCACCCCGTCCGTCCAAGTGCAGCTTGTGACCTTGAGGACAAGGCTCTTTAACGAGGAAGTCTATAAACACCCTGTGTTTCAAGTCATATGACGACGTCGATAATCCACAAAGTACCATTTTGTATTGTACAGCGTATGCTTTAAATCGTAAATGTTTAAGCTAAATCGCTAAAGCTAAATTAGCGTTACAAGTAAATGGGCATCAAAACAATTAAGCCGTTACATCAAGCCAGTTTTAAATAATAATTTGAGAATAATTATGAACTTTGTTCCATTTTATTTTTATTGGTTACGTACATTAAATTACTTTCGCAATAAAATACGTTTAGGCATACCGTTAACCGCCAAATACTTTCAATCTTCAACAAATACTACATTTATACCCAATCATAAAAAGTTACCAAAACATATCATATATATCAATATATAACCGAAATTATGGCAATTTATACAAAGTTATATAAAGAAAAATCTTACCACTTGGCTTTGGTACTTTACTAGCTCATTAAAAACACCCATACCATGTTCCTTTGACTTAAGACAAGCCTACAAGTCTTCCTTAAGACCATGGACATGTTTTTTTGACTAGATTATGCATACTTTTTGACCAAGAACAATCTTATTACAGAAATTACCTAGTATAGATAAAAAACTTAGATAACAATTACACTTAGTTAAAAAGAACAAATCTCTTTCCTTACTTGCTCTCTTATAACCCACCTGAACAGCCTTCACAACCAAATCCATATTAATTTTTCGACAAAAACCTATGCACTCCTACACAAAAAAGATACCATCCCTAAATATTCTAAGGTTTTCACGCATTGGATTACCTTTTTCAAGTCTTAATCAATAAAAGAAAGGCTAGGGTTTTATTAAGAAAACTAGGGTTTTCTTTGGTGCAAGCTTTGGATTTTTATCTAAACAAGGGTTTAGATTACAATGAATGCATCATCTATCCATACACCATAAGGATCATCTAGAACCCTTTATGTTCTTTCACATTCATTTATGCATATGTTATTTCTATTGTAGCTTAATCACCATGTAGGATTTTTTAACATGTAAATGGGAGTTTTACTTGTAATGATCATTATTGCACAACAGACTATTATATATGTTGAGATATCGCTAATATCATGTTAAAAGGATGAGAAAGTATTGTTCCATATTAAGTTGGTGTAAAAAAGATGATTAACAACAAAAGTAGTAAGGTAATAAAAGCAAGGTTTAAAATGGATTCAACAAGGTCACTTCAAAGATTCTGTCCAAATATCGCAAATAATACACTTATTATATGTTTTTATAAAGTATATGATTCACACTGATTCCGAAAAGTAAAAAACTGTCCAAAACGGATTTATAACGAAAAAGTTAGTAGCAAAAAAGAGGTATATATTCAGTATGAAAAATCCAGCATTTGATCAGTAAAGTGGTTTCTGTCAGGATTGTAAGATGGTAGATGCGGCACTTTCGAGTCCGTTTCGCCTTACGGCCGAACATGAAAGTCGTTCGAAGGTCCGATTTACTTCTCGCGAGGTTCTTTTAGTCTAAAAGCGAGTGATAACAGGATCGAATAGGCGGGGCAAAATCTGGCTTTTTGGTAATTAACTTACACTGCAACAGATCTGGATGCGAGTGCTTTATTTCGCCATTTCGGTCAAGTTTCAGTCTCGACCAGAACTGGAAGTTGTTCAAAATATCGTTTCGCATAAATCTCTTAAGAACACCGAGTCTTGAAAATGATGATTAGTGGGTCCAATTATAGACGGGTCAGCTTATAAAATAAACTATACTACCAGGAGTAACTATAGCGCGAGCGCCGAGACTAACAATATACTACCAGTAGTAATAACTATAACTACCAGGAGTAACTATAACTACCAGGAGTAACTAATATACTACCAGTAGTAATAACTATAACTACCAGGAGTAACTACAACACTACCAGAGTCACTAATACCCTACCAGGATTAATTATAAATACATTATTCAGATATTTTATACATGTTATACAATTATAAATATGTTTTCCACTCCAACAATTAGATGGGATTAGCTAAATAGAACTTAAATGCATGGTAGAGATTACTCATGATGATTAGTACTTATACGACCTATAATATTAAAATAGGTTGGCATCTGATCGATTGCGTGAACGCCTATTTGTGATTACACTTGGTATTTGCTCACTCAATGTGAGTTCATAGCCCCACATTTTTACGATTTCAATGATTTATAACTATGGGGTGGAAACATGCTTTGTTTTATAAATTGGACGCAAGTAAAATAGATTACATGTTTTTGCCTAAGGGTAGCAGATAACCCAAGTTGAGCCCCTTTATCAAGAACTGTCAATTTGCATAGGATGTATTGTTAATTCATGAAGTGAGCCGCGAATGTTTATGAATAGAATTCTATTTGGGGAAAAGACCTCCCCGTTCGGAGTACATAGCTACACCAAGGAACGAACGTATAACGATGTCGAATTTAGGATGATTTCGGTTGAACATCTAATCGGGGCAAAAATTGTCAATATTAGATTTTGACCTTTTGCCTTGGTCAAGGGCATTTGGTTGAGATTTGCATTTGAGTTATTTTATATACGTACTATACCACGAACCAAGTGGCATCATTTAAATTTTGGTAGTCAATGCATACACGCCATCCCGTAACTAATCGAGTAGGTATCAACTCATTATCATCATTTTCAATTACGGTTATACCGCCCTTCTTAGGCACACAATGAATGAGGCTAACCTACAGGCTATCAGAGATAGGATAAATCAATCCGGCATCAAGGAGTTTGATAACTTCCTTTTTGATAACCTCATGAATTTTTGAATTAACCCGTCTTTGATGTTGAATTGCCGATTTAGAGTCATCCTCCATTAATATTTTGTGAGTACAAAATTGAGGGTCGATGCCCTTTATATCGAAGATTTTCCTAGTGATGGCACGCTTGTGTGACATTAAAACCATTAGAAGGCGGGCCTTCTCATCTTCTTTTAAGTCTTTAGCAATTATGATGGGTAGTTTATCGGTACCCTCCAAAAATGCATACTTAAGATGAGAAGGTAGATCCTTGAGCTCGAGCTCCGGAGGATCATCAATAGAAGAATTTATGATTTTAAGTTCCTCAACATGAAGTTATTTCGGAGGGAGAGGAGATGATGGATCATCGTTTAATAACTTATCGAGTAGAAGAAGGTCTGCCTCCGGATCAAAGTCATCATCATCGATTCCCAGTGGAATTGAATCATTTGTAAGACAAGCTTTGATTTCTTCCAAAATGAAGTCTCCTTCCTCAAAAGGAGTGACAGAGGGGGGAGAAGTAGATATGATAGGATCTAAAGACGGAGTAGGATTGCCACTCGTAGAACTATCTGAGAATCTGAGCACTTCTTGATCATACTCCTCATAAGCTATGTCAATGACATCGATTCGATTAATCGATACAACATCATTGTAGGAGTATCTCGAAGTTTGACTAACTTTAAAGGTTATGGATTCATCATCAACTCGGAGAGTTAATTCTTCACCATAAACATCAATCAAAGCACGTGCCATCCTCAAAAAGGGTCTTCCGAGAATTAAGGGAACCCGAGGATCGACAACATAATCAACGACTACGATGTCGGCCGAAAAAAGGAACTTTCCTACTTTTACAAAGACATCTTCGGCAATACCGGATGGACTAGTAGTCGATCGGTCTGCAAGTTTAAGAATCATTTGAGTAGGAGTAAGTTCGGGGAGTGAGAGATTCTTCCATATGGAAAGAGGCATCAAGTTGATGCTTGCACCAAGATCGGCCAAGGCTAAGCATTCAACTAACTCTAGAAAATCACATGGAATAAGAAACTTGCCGGGGTCTCCAAGTTTTTTGGGCAACTTTTTTAGGATAACCGCCGAACAATTCTCATTCACCGGTGTTTTAGCTAAGTCAAACAATTTTTCTTTGTTATTAAGGAGACTTTTAAACATTGAAGCAAATTTTGGCATATGTAGAAGAGCATCCGCGAAACTGAGCTCGAAATATAATTCCCTAAAGATTTCAACAAATTTCGAAGCTATCTTATCATCGTTTTCATGGAGCTTTTGTTTGTTGGCTCTCGAAAGATAAGGTATAGACAGTTTAGGTTTAGGAGCAACAACGGGCTCCTCAATGGGAGCTTGAATTTGGACTACCGGTGGTTGGATGTTTTCGGTACTCGGTTGCACCGTATCCTTTGTCACCTCGGGTTCCCATTCTACCACCTTGGGAGGAGAAGAAAAAGGAGGTGGAATTGGAGGTCCTTCATAAGAAATAACACTTTGGGTGGTGATTAATTTCAAGTCACCTCTCGGGTTAGCAACGGTGTTGCTAGGAAGTGAACCCGTACCCAAAGAAGAAGCGGTATTCATTTGGAAAAAACTAGCCATCATATTCTTAAGCTTGTTGGTTTGATTTGACATTGAAGTTTGTATTGAAGTTTTCATTTAATTCCTCAATTCATTTTTTACAATATTAATTTGATTTTGTATGGCTTTTATATTAGTATCAATTATCTTCTTGTAATTTGACAATTCATTCGAATGAGCAACTTGAGTTTGCTGAATCGGAGCTTGATAACTCGGATTTCCTTGATCAATTCCTCTGTTTTGATTGTAACCTTGATTGTACCGGGTTTGATTATTTTGCACATTTGGTTGAGCAAAACCCGGTGGTCGAATTTGGTTAGCTACACTTTGAGGACGGTATCCGGTATTTCCCTGATTATAGTTTACTGCGGCTGCTGAAACATATCCTTGAATATTATCTTGATATTTCGGAAAAACGTTGCCATCGGTGGCAAGACATTGGTGGTAAGGATGTGGTCCACCACAAGTAACACAAATTTCCTCAACCGCTTTCACGGAAGCAGGAGGAGAAGATTTCTGATGAAGCATAGCCTTAACGGCGTCGACAAGAGCGGCAATCTCGGGAGAATGAGGGGTAGAAGAAGAAGGAGCATTCGTACTCACTTTTGTAACAATCGGTTTGTTCCGTGAGTTGCGAACTTT
>BQNB010103729.1:0-23971 GCA_026074375.1 Tanacetum coccineum | reverse complement strand
CAAATCCCAAAGTTATATTACTAAGATAAAAATCAAGGGCTGAAAGTGCAATTTAAGTGAAATACAACTTTAGGGGGCATTCCTGCCAACCCCCTAACCTTGTATTACTCAAGGACTACATTTGCAATAACACTTATAACACTCACGGACTGAAGTTGACAAACCCCAAAGTTTAAACACTACAAGGACGTGTGATGCAACTACACATATATCTCTCAGGAACCAATTGTGACTTTTCCCAAAACTTTACCCTTTCCCCTCAAAATTAAACACAGATAAACCCTAACCCTAACCTTTTTTCCCACCAATGCTCAAACCCTATTATTATTCACGGGATACCCTCCCCTCTTTCCCAAAACACTCAATCTCCACCCTTTACCCAGACAAAGCCTAAACCCCCACTCCACTATCACCCCCATTGCAAAGTTGGCAATCCCACAATGATCAAAGAAAAATCAAGGGCTCGGATTGCTTAAAAAGAAACACAAGTTATGTTTGATGGCTGAGATGATTTTAGGAACTCTCTCACAAAAGAAACACAAGTAACACAATGCAAAGGAGACCTAGCAGCGTATAAAAAGGGAGAAGAACTAGGAGAGTAGTAGTTAGTTTTTTCTAGTTTTTGAAGTTTATTTTGTAATTTTCTGTTAAATTTCCTTTTGCAAGTATTTTAAACTTTCTTTTAGTTGTAAGTTTTTCCAACGTTTAATAAAAGTTCAAGTTCCCTTTTTAAAATTCCTGTGTTAAGAAAAGTTACTGTACAAGTGCTTATTGAAGTATGGTTTTGAGCTTTTTGGATGATGAGTCTGAAATGGATGGACTTATGGGTTTAAAAAGCTAATTTGAGCTTGTGATTACTTTCTGTAAAAGCTAAGGACCAAGGTTTTACTCAATCACCTTCTTATGATCAATGTTACTGTCCTACTTGTTATCTTGGCTTATTTCAACTTATTTTGCATCTTATTAACTTATTAATTCATAGACTAGCTATAGAAATCATTTTAATGAGTAAATCAAAATTTAAGTTAAAACTACTCATTTATAGTTAATACTGCTTGTTAGCTTTTCTCTCTAATAAGTGCTTGTTGTTCCTTAATTCTAGCTTATTTGTCTATCATAATCATAGTTTATCATATGTTTTCAGATTTCATAACCTTAATTGGTCTAAACTAGTGTAAATCTTTAAACTCAGAAAGTAAAGGGGTGTTTGGCACAAGGCCAAACTGGGTCAATTTTGGTTAAAAAGAAACAATGGGTCATCAGGCCAAATTCAACAACCAATTTTAAGTCAATTAAAGTAGTTTTTAAAGTTTTTATAATTTAGAAATCAGTTTTAAGGGTTTTCTCATAATTGTTATAAAGCTGTGTATTTGTCTTTTTTTAGGTGTTTTATTTAATCTTTAGTTAAAAGTCATTTTGAAGCTTGTTTTTGACCTATTTTGAGTTGAATGCAGTATGCATTAAGTCAGTTTTAGTGCTCTTAGGTACTTTGCATTATGCCTTAAGTTTTAATGGCCTTTGATATGTCCTAAGTTCAACAGCTTTTTTTTTATTTGCTCCATTTGTATTAAGCCTTGAATTCTAGAATATAAGCTCCATAGGTATCTTTCTTTATCTATTTCAGCCTTTTATAGCATTTAAAGCCCTTTTGCTTGCTTATTTTTAAGGCTGCAAAGCCACTTTCTGTCTTTTAAGAAAAACAATGCTCAGCAGCTGCTGAAAGATTCAGCCTTTTTCTTTTGCCATTTCATTAGCCTAGCTTATTTCAAAATTCAAATTTCTTTTCAATTATTTTTAGTTTAAAGGTCAATATTTAAGATTGCTTAAGCCCTTTGTCTTTAAGAATCCATTAAGGTACTTATTTTTAAGCCTTTAGGTGCCCCCTAGTCTGTTTTTGTAGCTTTCTTTCCCATAAGTGCTTATTTGTTTTTATGGATTTTCTGTCTATCTTATTGACTTTTTACTTCCTTTTGCTTATTAGATGTTGCTTGCATTTGCTATTTTTACTTTTTATTTTGCTTATTAGTCTTTTGAGCCATAAACAGTTAGCACAATTGGTCTTGGTGTAAAAATAGTAAAACTGTCCCCTTTTCAGGGCTTATTTTCCAGCTTATTTACTTTTAATATCTTGTTTTCTTTTCACTTCTAGATAGCCAATAAGCCCAACTATAAGGACCTATAAGCCTTAAACCCATAGGTTGCCTTTTAGTGGCTTAAAAATAAGCCTCAATAGCTGTCCCTAGGCCTTCTTGTATGCAGTGAAGTGCTTATTGCTTATTTTCATTTCTTAGGCTTATCTGTTGTCCTTATTAGTCTATAATTGTTCATTATTGCTTATTGTGCTTTCTTATCTGTCTGTGTTTGCTTGTCTTTCTTTTTCCTTTGCTTATTTTGTCAAAAAGGCCAAAAAGAAAAGCCCTTAAGCCATTAAGCAATCTGTCAGCTTTAGATGCTTATTTGAGGGCTTATTTGTGTATTTCATAAAAAGTGCTTTTACAAAAATTGTTTTTTTTGCTTGTTAGAAGCTTTTTCAAAAAAAAAAATTTGCAAATAAAAATGGTAAGGTGTTGGCCGTAGTGGGAGGACTCGAACTCAAGACCTCAACCATAACTACCATACACCTTAACCATTGCGCCCTTGGGTCTTTTCTGAAAGACTCTTGGGTGCTTTGGTATTTAAGGCTTTACAGCCCAATAAGCCTTCAGCCCTTTTTGGGCTTAATAACAGCTTATTTATAAGTTGTTTGTTCAACCTAGCATTTTTCTTACAATCCTTGTAGCTTAATTTTATTTCCCAGAATTTTTCAGAATTTTTTATAAACATTTAGTATTTTTTATAATTTATTTTTGTTAAAAAACTTAAAAAATTCATAAAAAATAAAATAAAAATCAGAAAAATACAAATCTTTTTTTAAAAATTTTCTTTTATCATATATTTTCTAGGAAAAATAAATTTACATATGTAGGGTCATTTTTTGCAACTTTTCACTTTTTAAAGAACGGGATTCGTTCCGTTTTTTTTTTGACTCGTTTTTGACCCAAACGAACTCCCGTTTTTAGTCTAAGGTTTTTTTTTTTTTTTTTATTAAAACTTCCGTTTTAGTCACGTAGAATCTATTTTAGCTTTAAAAATTATTCCAGGGTTTAAATTGCAAAATTTAGGTTTTTAGCCCTCGTTTTTCGTACCAGTTTTAGGTTTTAAGTTATACTGCTTTCGTTTTTAGGTTTAATTAATTTGTTTTTGCATTTTTAATCATAGAAATAGAAAACCAATCATAACCTTGTCATATTCAAACATCAATCATCAATCCGTCATTCGATTTTCCATTCAAGCCTCGTTGGGACTTAACGACCCGGAATTCAACTTCCCGGTACATATATATCTTATTAGTGAATTTTGACGACCTTGCCTTAGTCAAAGGCAATGTTGAGTGTTCGCTTAAATTATATATATAATATATATATGAATGATGTTATATATATATATATATATATATATGTATATATATATATATTATTCATGAATCATCTATCTTTTCTTTGTTCCCTTTGTTTTGTAAATCACTCTTTCGTTCACCATCATGATGTATGAAAGACCACCAACCAACCCCTTTCAAAACTCACCACGAAACACAACCTTCCCATTCCAAAATAATACCTTGATGTTCCAACAACATCAATATGAATCTCTCGATGATGCATGGACTGGTGCAAAAGCATGGGGAGCCATAGAGAATTTTTCCCAATACCAAAAAGTAGGGCTGATGACATTAAATAACGTCACTTTTATAGCATCAATTATCCCATGTAAATTACCCATTTTGTACAATTATTGCAAGAATTGGTACTTAATCGTTTATATTTGAGAATTGCAATAATTATGGAGTACTTTGTGAAGATTTGCTAAAAGGCACACATTCTAGAGCTTAAACGAAGAAATCTGAAGAATACTGTTTTGACATTTAATATACCGTATCCATCAAGAAAGATACGGCGTATATGTGCCTGCACTTCACAAGAAACCACGAAGAATAAAGATTAATACGCCGTATCCAGAAGACTTCTATACGCCGTATCCAAGATATAGAAATAAAATATTCTGAAAGATATTAAACGTGGTCCCTACTTCAAGAAACCCTCGATACGCCGTATTGACCTCAACCAATACGTCACATTGACCAAATTACAGTAACTATAAATAGAAGATCTAAAAACAAGTTTTAGGTGTGCTTGATCATATTTTTGATACCCTAACCACAAAAGTTGATTTTTAGAAGACAAGAAAAGCAGAAGAGGTCAAGCAAAGCTATTAATTCCATAGGAAACACCTTGTAATCTCCTATACTCTAGTAATCATTCTATGTTTGGTATCATTCGTTTAACTCGGTTAGTTTACCTTGGTTGAATTATTATTTTTGTATTGATTACAATGATTAAGGGCTAATACCCTTGGGTATTAGCCATGATTATGAAGATTTGAATGTTTGGTTTGTTTATATCGATTGCTTAATTTATCGTTGATTGCTTGTTTATGTTTATCAATTCATACTTGTTTACGTGCTTTTGTATGTGACCTATCATTCAACTAGATCTAGTGATACCGACCAAGTTAGCTAGATGTCAAGATGACTCTCCATATAGTAATTTATATATCTAGAACAATAGGATCACATTTAATGCCCTATCTTTACAATTGGTTTATGTGAACAAGTTGGACTAGCAGGTGACCTAGGCTCAACAAATAACGTATCGATTCCTTTGGTAAAGACTTGGACAGTAGACTACTAGAATATAAATTGTCATTAAGCAGTAACTGGGTAAAGTCTCCATGAGCTAGGGTTTAATAAGATCACCATTATTATTCTCCTAAGATAGATTATAATCAGCAAATAGGATGCTTTATGAGGATGTGTTTAATTGTGAAAGAATTCTACATATCTAAGTTTTAGGAAGAAGTACCGCCTAAATCTTGAAATGATATGTCGCCTCGAGATAAGCACTCATTGCACTAAATAAACAAACCAACGTTTTAATTGGATTAATCATGGCTAATACAATTTTCTTATATTTGGCTAGATCGCTCTTCTATCTTTTGTTAATCTGCTTGCGTGTGTTATTGTGTCTTAAATTGATCTAAGTTACTACAAAACCCATGCTAGTCTCTCAGACTGAAAACCCCCCTTATCCATTAGAATTAGGATTAACATAGGTTTAACATAGAATAGAATTAACATAGTTTAAATTAACTTAGTTTAGTTAGCCAAAATATTGATAAAACTATAGATTAACGTTCTCGCTCTTAGCGATCGACACCCTACTTACCAACGAAGCTACATCCGATCAGGTCACTGCCCGTTAAAGTGTTGTTTTAGGTAAAGTCGGCAAAATATATATGTAAAACTTGATAACTTAAAATTACCTAAACTACGACGACACATCAAGTTTTTGGCGCCGTTGCCAGGGAGTGAAATTGTTTAATCTTTATTTTTACTTTAATTTTTTGGTTTATCTAGGATTAGTGTAATTTAGATTAGTGTAAAATTCTGTATATTTGTTTTTAATTGATTGTTTGTTTTGCTTGTGTGGTTGCTTTGTTTGTTTATTTTATTTTCTTTATTGTTTTCTATACACTGTTCTGGTCGATAACCTGATACGGCGTATTCACTTCAATTGGATACGGCGTAGCTAACTTTCTTAACCAATACAGCGTATTCATTCAGCAAACTGATACGACGTATTCAAATCAATTGAATACGGAGTATTGATCAACTGATATAACAGCAGAAACAGATTATTCATATTTGATTTTCGTACTTAATTTTCTGTGTTTTCTTTCTTCTGATCCTATCCTACTGATTGTTTATCTTCTGTTTTAGGTAGTGCATGACAAGGAGTTCATATAAGGAACTATTTACACCATTCGAAAACCCGAAACGAGAATTTTGCTCATCTAGGAAGCTTTTCATGATACTAAGTCTTGACGAATCAAATTCGCCTGTATTTGATCTATTTTTTGTTCTAGAAGAAAATTCCAAGGAAGAAGTTGTAGAAACAATGGCGGAAACCATGGAAGAATACATGAGCAAAACCTGAGCTGACTATAGATCGGGTGTCACTAGGCCTAAAATTGATGACAAAGATCACTTTAAACTAAAAGGCCAATTTCTCAAAGAACTACGCGACAACACCTTCACGTTTCGGATCATGAAGATGCAAACAAGCATATTGAAAAAGTTCTTGAGATTTTTGGTTTATTCCATGATCCAAATATAACTAAAGATTAAATAATGCTTCGAGTTTTCCCTATGTCCTTAACTGGAGCCGCGAGTCTTTGGCTAAGGAACAAACCATCTAGTTTGATTAAAACTTGGGAAGATCTTAAGGTAAAATTTTTGAGCAAATATTGTCCACCTGCCTGAACTGCTAATAAAATGAAGGAGATTATAACTTTTACAAGAAACATGATTATGAATCTGAAACTCTCTCTTTCACCAGTGGGACAAGATTCAAAGATACTATTTGATGAAATGCCACCTTCAATACTACTTGACGGATATGCAGGAGGTTAATCTCTGATTTTATAATGGGTTAAAAGGTAGTTCAGAACTAGGAAAATTTCTTGAATCCAAAGGCGCATACCAAACTAGTAGACAGTTGCGATGCAAAAAATAGCCATCCAGAAATGGCAGGCAATGACTAATTTCAGAAATGATACAAAAGGAACATTTTCTAGGGACAAGAAGTATCTGAAACTTCTGTTGGCTTTGGATGCCATCTAAGCACAACTTAATAATATTGGAAGAGAAATCAAGAAGCTTAATGTGGAAGGGAAATCAAGAAGGTTAATGAAAAGGTATATGCTGCTTAGGTAGGATGTGAGCTATGTAAAGGACCCCACTACACCAAAGACTATCTACTAAAAGAAGAAGGAAAGACCCTTGAAAAAGCGTATTATACTTAATTTGGTGTACCTCTCCAATAAGGAGGGCAATATAGAGCAACAACTCTGGGATTCTATTAAAGGAATAATGCAAACCCTTCGTATCAAGAACGAAGACAATCAATGGAAGAATCACTGAGCAAGTTCATGAATGAATCAGCAAAAAGACATGAAGAAAATTCCAACTTGATCAAGGAAATTCGAGCTTCCACAGATGCTGCCATTAGAAACCAAAGAGCCTCGATCAAAACTTTAGAGATTCAAATCTGGCAAATGAGCAAGGTACTACAGAAGAGAGGATTTGTAAGTTTACCTAGTTCTGCTGAAACAAACCTAAGGGATTATGTCAAGTTAATCTTGACTACTGTTAAAGCTGATACGACCCCGATATGCTGTATAGGATCTTCCCAATACGCCATATCGGCCCAACATAACAGAAAGCTGATTTTCAAGTCAAGACAAGCTACTATTCCATTTCCAAGTTGTTTGAATAATTATTACTATGATGAGAAGGGATCGTATGGACCACAATACTTGAATTCTTGTTCAATTGGAGCTATACGTCGTAAGGATGCCCTACCTCGAAGGAAAAAGACCCAAGAAGTTTCACTTCACCATGCTATATTTATAATGTTTGTTTTGAAAAGGCCCTTGCTGACTTAGGGGCTAGCTTAAGTATCATGCCTCTCTTGACCTACCTTAATCTAGGATTAGGCGAATTAGCTCATACTAAGTTGACTGTTGAATTAGCAGATAGGACAGTGAAACATCCTAAGGGGAATTGTTGAAAATATACTAGTGGAGATTGTTAAGTATGTTTTCCCTGTAGACTTCATAATCTTAGATATGCTTGAGGACGTCAATGTGCCCTTGATCCTCGAAAGACCATTTTTGTCTACCGCTCACGCTAAGGTTGATGTATTTAAAAGAAAGATTACTTTGAGGGGAGGGGATGAGTGGTATTCGCTATTTTATACATATCTTTTACCTTGAAAAACGAAACTAATCTTTAAGACCCAAAAAACATAATTAAAAAGGGCAACAAATATATGTTTGTTTTTTGCTATTTTTGTGTTATTGTGCAGGTACGAGATAGTAACAAAAGGACAAAAAAAATAAAGACCAAGCAGACAAAAATGTGCTTGGGATCAGACAGTTTCAGAGCGCGAGAAAGGACGTGAACTCAACGGTTGCCTCTCGGGTTTTATTGGGCAGATCTCTTGGTGAACATTACTATGGAACCGCGGACGGCTAGCCCTAATGTTTAATTAACCCTAGTTATATATTAAGCCATAAGATGGAATCTTGGAGTTTGAAATTTAATGAAAAAAATATGAAGAAGATAGACGTCGGGCTTTTGGTCACCCATATGTGCAAGGAAATAAAATCCAAAAATCCACGTGTTAGAGCACTAAGAAATGAAAAGGGGCTGTAATTATCATTTATTGACATGTGGCGGAGTCTGAGTCTTTTTTCAATTCCTTTCATTTGTCGCACCGGAAATCGATCCAACGGAGTATAAAAACTACGTAGCATTGAAGCTTTTATCTAGGCCACGTGGCTTGCTCTCAACGGCTGGATCTTTATATATGAAGGTTGTGATCCGTGTGATTGGCAATAATTCCCAATGATTGGCTCGTGAATACTTCGATGATTAAAGCAAAGTTACAAATTCACCCGTCTCACCCTATAAATATCAACTCGCCTCCCCTCATTTATGGGTAGTTTTTCTTTTATTTTTTTCTTAGTTTAGTATAGGTATTTTTAGCTTATTTCTTTTTTGTACTAGCTTATTTTAATTTTTCTACTTATTGGACTCAGCTCTTGTCTCAAGCTTTATTAAATGATGTAATGAATATTGTTTGAATTTGATTTAAGATCTCGTTTTGCTTATTTGGTACTTAATCTCTCGTTTCTATTTAGATTCGTGTAGCTTATTCATTAAGCTATATTCTCCGTGCTTATTCCGTGGCACTTATTAGTATCAAAGTTAGTTCTTAAAAGCTTACTAATAACAACTACCTATTAAGCTCTCCAAGCTTTTATCTCGATTTATTACAAAGTTTTTTAAAGTATTTTTCAAATTAAGTAAGCTGGAATAAGCTCGGAATTTGGCTTATTGTTGTGACTTAAGTAGTGTTTATTTAATTTGTAAGCTCTTATTTTCTGTAAGATATGTTTTTAATTAGCTTATTCGTATTTGCATGAAGCTTAAATTGCTAAATAAATTTTTATGAGTCATTTGTATATCACGGTTTGATTATAAGTCGATCATGTGTTTGTTTTGTTTTGTTTAATTCCTTTGTTGTTGTTTCTGCTAGATATTTAAAGGAATTACTTGTTGCTTGAATGGCTTTTAAATTTGCATTTGCCTATTTAATAAAATTCATTGTTGTAGTTTTAGCTAAGTTTTGTATTAGTGTTCTATTTAAGCCTTCATAAGGTTGTAGTGTTTATCGTGTTGTTATTTTTATATGGTTTTAATCTTTGTTTTAAATTGCTAGAGATTATTTTGCTTTAGGGTTGTTGCTATTATCGTTTGATTATCATTTTAATAATCTGTTTGAAATTTTGTGCTTATTCGATTAATATTGATTAAGTTAAGCTCTATAGTGTACTTCGTCTAGGTATAATTATCAAGATTGCTTATTTAGTTGTTAAGCTTGTGTGCTAGTATCCATAATTATGCTATCGTCTGATTCAATATAGAATAAGTATTTTGGTTTCGTTTATAATTCTATTTGGGCCGTCTTCGTTCTTATATGGTTAATTGCAATAAAGTGGAACTTGGTTCTTGGGCCATTCATTCAGCTATTGGTTTTGAATTCGGTTTGGTTGTTAAAAATGTTTATGGGCTTCTCCTGAGTCTTTGGTTATAAAGAGTATTACAACTTTGGATTTGCTTGGTTATAAAATTTGTTTCTTGTTAACAATTTGGTAATTTTGTTGTTTTTGACTTTTTGGTGCCTTGTGTCAAACTCATTGAGACGCGGAAGGTCTTGATACGGGTTTATTTTAGCTAGCAATACGAATTTATTATTTTCTTTAGCTAAATAAACCGGGTGGTATTCGTTTAATTTACATTGCAGGTGGTTCTCCAATTCGGTTCCATTTTCTATCATTTTTTAATTAATTAGTGTAGCTTTATTATAAAATGTTTTGTTCTGCTAATTTGATCATAATGAGTAGCGAGTAGTTTAATTTGTGTTTGCTAAGTGATTAGTGTTTTGGAATTTAAGTTCCGGTTTTTAAAAAAAGGGTTTAAAAAATTTAATAGGTAATTAGTATTTTATTTTCGATTTACAATTCCGTCAAATATTTTTTAATGCAATTTTAAATACTTTGTCATTTATTGTTAGTATTTAATAAAAAATAAATTTTACTTTATCTTGTTCATTTTTAATTTCTTGAACTTGTTTTCTAAGGTTTTAATTCGAAATTAGCTTTTAATTCAATAAAAATTCAAAAATAATAAAAAATAATTTTCTTTTTTTCTTAAAATTTTCTTTTATCTTAATTTAGGTTTAGAGGTTAAATTTGCCTTCATAGGTTTTAATTTTGTCATACTTGCTTATTTGTCACGTTTTCTTTATTTCCCGTTATTCATTTTACATGTTTAGTTTTTAATTGATTTATTTGTTTTCGTGCTTTACATGTTTTATTCATTTTTATTAGTAGTTATAGAAAACCAAATCAAAAATCTTTTTAACCATTCAAAATGCGCGATCATGAACTTAACCGATTTTCAATTTACGCTTCGTGGAGGGAAAACGACCCAGGAGGTTTTTGAGACAACTTTGGTTAAAAGTTCATTTCTAGAACCCGACAGAAAATACTTACTATACTATTATTGACTCCTCCTTATTATTATGTATTTATATATTATATATATTCATATGTGTTGAAAAGGAACGGATTAATTTTTGGCGCCGTTGCCGGGGAAGTGTGTACGATTATCGTGTTTCGTTCAAAGATTAGTGTTTGAAGACTCTTCCCTCGTGAAGTTAATTTTCCCGTTTGTGAATATTTTCTTTTATTTATAAATATTAAACACAAAAATATTTTTCATTTTCTTTTATTAGTATTAGTATAAGATAAATAAAAACAAAAAAAACCAAAAAAATATATATAAAATAAAAACATTGTCAATAAAAAGAAATAAAAATCACAAGTTGGTAAAAGAACACCAACAAATAATACTTTCAACTGAAGTATTATCCATTAATAAGTTCCCAAACCAAAGATTCAAAAACTTGCCTTTTGTGTCACTTGCGATATACGGCTCACCTTTGAAAGTTAAACACTTTTAGAGAGCTACCGTGAAGCTTGTTGATTATTAGGTTTAAGTTATTCGATCTCGTTTTGTCCTTTAATAAAATATGTTGTTTAAAAAACTCAAAAAACCAAAAATAATCTTCTTTTAACCTCTTTTTCATTTAATTCTTATTTTCTCGACCCTCTAATTTAATTCTTCTTCTTATCCCTCTATATTGTTTAATTCTTATGGCGTCACTCGATTATCGTTTGAATCCCCTCTTCACGATTAAAGAGTGTTCGTCTTGTGGATCTTTGTATAATAAAGGATATTGTTGTACACCCGACTCATCTCAACAACCCCTTCGTGATTGTCCCAAGTGTGGAAACCCGGTTGAAGGTCCAAATTGTCAAGGATGTGCTCTATGGCGAAAGAAATTAAAGGAAGTTTGGTTTACAATTTGTCATGAAAATGGAATTTACCAAGACCTTCTAAACACTTACGAGTCATCCGATGACGATACCAACGTTGTTAATGCTCCTCGAGAGCCATTCGTTGTCAAACAGGACCCCGGTGTAAATTCTTCACAAAGTCCTCCACTAATCGACCATCATTGTTGTTACGAGTGTGGGGATTCGTTAGATGATATCTTTTTGTCAGTTGTTGTACTTGTAAGTAGTGTGTGGGAAAGGTGCTCATTATGGTTACAATTGTCCACCGCAAATTCCGATTATCTCTAATCCGAAAACCTTAAGTTGTAGGCATAATCAATATGGATTCTCATATCAAAGTCACAATCACTAGTGTAATCATCCAATCCACCAATGAAATCACACCTAGTTTTGACTATTTCTATCATAAGCTCATTAACAACCTCACCTTCCTTAATGGTGGGTTTTAAGTCATCAAATTGATTTCTTCTAAGCTCTTAGAGTTCATTCAGATCGTTTAATTTGATATAATCTCCATACAATGGGTTAAATGATCTATTTAGGATCAAAGTCTCTCCTATTAGCCTAGCTTCCAAATCGAGGTCCATTCTTTCTCTTAAACTTAACATGTAGACCCTCTTAATTAAACTACTAGCAGGTTTACACTTTTAAAAATAAATTTCTCATTGATTCACCCTTTTTAATACATATATATATAATATATAAATACGTAATAATAAGGAAGATAATCAATAATAGTATAGATAGTATTTTCCGTCGGGTTCTAGAAACAAACTTTTAACCAAAGTTGTCTCAAAAACCTCCTGGTTCGTTTTCCTTCGACGAAGCGTGAATTGAAAATCGATTAAGTACGTGATCGCGCGTTTTGAATGGTTTAAAATGATTTTGATTTGGTTACCTAAATCCTACTTGACGAAATGATAAAGTAAATAAAAGCATGTAAACGAGCAAAGCAATAAAAACAATTAATCAAGTAAAGCATTAAACGATTACTAAAAATTATATAAAATGGAAAATGCTTGCTAAGTGACGTGAAATGTTCATTAAGTGCGGGCTTAGGTTTAACGAATTAAAATCCTTAGAAAACAAGTTCAAGAAATTAAAATGACAAGTAAAGTAAAATGTTTTTTTTTAAATACTAAAATAAATGACAAGTATTTAAATTGCATTAAAAATATTTGACGGAATGTAAATCGAAAAGAAAATACTAATGACTATTAATTTTTTTAAACCTTTTTTTTAAAACCGCACTTAAATTCCAAAACACTAATCACTTAGCAAACACAAATTAAACTACTCGCTACTCATTATGATCAAATTAGCAGAACAAAACATTTTATAATAAAGCTACACTAATTAATTAAAAAAAGATAGAAAATGGAACCGAATTGGAGACCCGCAATGTAAATTAAACGAATACCACCCGGTTTATTTAGCTAAAGAAAATAATTAAATTCTATCTAGCTAAATAAACCCGTAAGCTCCGCGCCTCATGAGTTGACCGGCACCAAAAAGTCAAAAACAACAAAATTACCAACTGTTAACAGAAACAATTTATAACACAAATCCAAAGTTGTAATACTCTTTATAACCAAACGCAAGCCCAGAAACATTTTTAACAAACCAAACCTATTTCAAAACCAATTAGCTAATATGGCCCAAGAACAAGTTACACTTTTTTGCAATTAACCATACGGCCCAAATAGAAATTTAACAAACCAAAATGCTTATTCTAAGGATCAGCGAGAAGAATTATGGATACTAGCAAACAAGCTTAACCAACTAAATAAGCAAATCTGATAAGCTACCTAGACGAGAGTACACTAAAGAGCTTAAAACTTAATCAATTTAATCGAATAAGCACAAATTTCAACAATTAATTTAATAAGTCAAACGAAATTGCAACAACCCTAAGCAAATAAGCTCTAGCATTTCAAAACGAGATTAAAACCATATAAAAATAAGCAAACGATAAACACTACAACTATGAAGGCTTAAATAGAACACTAATTCAAACTTAGCTAAAAGCTACAACAATGAATTTTAATAGGCTATGCGAAATTTAAGCCATTCAAGCAACAATAATCCCTTTTATCTTAGCGAAACAACAACAAGGAGATTAAACAAAACAACAAGCACTTGATCGACTTATATCAAACCGTGATATACCAAATGAGCTCATAAAAATTGATTTAGCAATTTAAGCTCATGCGAATACGAATAAGCTATTTAAAAACTTATCTTAACAGAAAATAAGAGCTTCTAATTAAATAAACACGACTTAAGCACAACAATAAGCCAAATTCGAGCTTATTCTAGCTTATTAATTTGAAAAATACTTAAAAACTTTTGTAATAATCTGAATTAATGCTAGGAGAGCTAATAGGAGTTGTATTAAGCTTTTAAGACGCACTTTTTGGACTAATAAGCAACGGAAATAAGCATGAGAATATAGCTTAATAGAATAAGCTACAACGAAACTAAATAAAACGGAGATTAAGTTCAATAAGCAAAACAGATCTTAGAATCAAATCGAACCATCTTTAATACAACATTACATTAAACTTTCAAAATTAGAAACGTATAATAAGCAGAAAAAATAAAATAAGCTATTACAAACTTAAAATAAGCTAAAAACTAAAAATCTAAACTAAAAAAATAAAGACTATCAAGCCCAAGTGTGAGGGAGGCGAGTAGCATTATATAGGGTCAGAGGGGGTAGATTTGTAAATAAACCCAATGATTGCAAGAATGATTAAGCCAATCATAGGCTTCCCAATCCGCCTTCAAATACTCGGACCAATCAAAGACCAGAAAAAAGGAGGTGCGGATCAAGATCCGGCCGTTAGCTTCGTGACACGTGGCCTTCTTGAGAGCTTTATTCCAATGCAGACTTTGTGTTCGTTTGATCATATTTGCTGCTAACACAATTTGCACATTAAAAAGACCTTTGCCACGTGTCCAAGCATTATTATCCCATTTCTTCCATAGTGCTTTCCCACGTGACCAGATAATGAATTAATTTCATATCATGTGATGCTGACGTCATTACATAAACATTACAAGAATTTATCACTTTTGTTTTGGGCCTAAAAAGTCTTGTTGGGCTTAGCAATACATTAGGCTGGTCCGGCCCATTAAGAGGGCTACGGGCTGGCCCAACAAGATCTGAGAGTACCGTTGGACTCGTTTTCTCGCGCTCTCTCCGATCCCGTGCTCGGTTTTATCCGGTTTTGTTTGTATTTTTGTCCATTTCTCTAATATCAGTACCTGCACATACACAAACACAAAAACAAGAATATATTTGCCATTTTTATTATGTTTTTGGTCTTTTGGGTTCGTTTTTCTCTGTAAAAAGTATGTATAAAATAGCAAATACCAAATTCCTCCATACTAAAGTATTGCCGTGTCCTCACGCAATGTAATAAACACGCGCTTAAAACTAAAAATTCCAATCCCCCCAAACTAAATACCTTGAAAAGTAGCAAAGTGCTCATCTAAAGGGATTAAGGAATCAATAATTAAGAAACGCCCCATTTTTCCATTTTCTAAATGTATACACTTATTCCTACACATATTTTTGTATTTTTTATTTTTCTCATTTTTTTTAAGTAACTAACTTATTTGACTTTCGTTATTTTCATAACCGTTAGGGATCATAGAACAAGATGCATTTCGATCCGAAAATGCCCCAAAAAGGGTAAATTCATCGTTCCCGATTTTTCACTTTTCCAACTAAGCTTAAAACGAAATCTCCGTTAAATAAAAGTTAAGATGCTTAAACTACTCATATTTGTAACTTGTAAACTTTTCACTCCCGGTAATTATTAATTCTTAGGTGAGTGTGCCATTTTGAATTTCAACCATGGATCAACGTTTTGCAAAATACTATGCTTCACGTTTCACCCAAGAATAATGAGTTTGAAGGCGAGATCATCCCATGTAGCGACTTTCGTCTCGGCACATCCCAACCTTATCGGCTAAGTGACCAGGCTTTTGACACCCCACAGAGACTAGTATCGGGACTCATGGACCTTAGGTTTCAAAAACTCTCAGGTTTCCCAGATATTCATAGCTTATAAAATAGAATAGTCAAAGTGCAAAAGCATATTTGAATTTAACAAAAAAAAAGTCAATTTATTAATTTAATTTAATCATTTAGACATTTATGCAATTGTAACCCTCAATCTTTTAGAAGGCTGCAACATCGGTTGTGAGCCGGCAAGATGCAACAAACTTTTATCATTCCTTTGTGTCCATCGAATTTTTTTATTCTTACTATAGGCTTTCTTTAGAAGACTACCACATCGGTTGTGAGCCGGCAAGAGGTAGTAAACTTTTATCAGCCCGCAGCTTTTATTATTATATTTTTTATCATTTTATCATCATTTTTTTTATTTATTTTTTTATATTTTTTTATTATTTTTTAAAAGAAGACTTCTTTTTGAAAAATTCAAGTATAAATTTGAACTAAGACTAAAATTTTTGCTATATATTACATAAAAATTATTGATTTAAGTTTAATCTAAAAAACAGCACGTATATTAATCCGGTTAGAAGCTTATGGGAGAAAAAGCAACAAGTTACATACATGAGCTCTTAAGATTTCCATCTAATCCTTGTTTAACATCCTACTCATACCTAACTCTATCATTTTTTGTTCTTCGCAAATTCTTGAACACTTAGCCTAAAAGTTAAGGAACAAGCTAGATCAGGTCAAAATTTACTCTTATTCTACCCAACAAGAAAGTCAAAATTGTAACAAAAACACTTATTTTATTTTTGAAAATTTTGAAAATTTTTCATATTTTTTAAAATTTTGGTGGTAAAAATGGGATTGCGTGAAAACAACAACTGCAGGCACAATCAAATCGCTAGATTCCCCCCATACTAAAACTACACATTGTCCTCAATGTGAGACTCTCACCCCCATACTAATTTCTAGGCATAATTCAAGTATTAAGGGTTCTCAACGCAAATCAACGCCATTTAATTAATATGCTAAAGATAAACTTTAGAAAGATAAGATAAGGATATTGGATTCCCAAATGAAGCTGGGATATGAAAGCCCCCCCGCCCCCCACCCCCCCCAGCCTCCTCCCCCCCCCCCCCCCCCCCCCCCTCCCCCCCACCTATCGAAGCTCGAATGAATGGAAAAAACCATGAGCACGAGAGTCTTCAAAATCCGGGTATCCTGGACATAAAATCACAAAACACAAAACACAAGAAAGGAAAGAGGCGAGCCTTCTCACATTAATTGTTAGAAAATAGATAAGAAGATATAAATGCTTGTTTTTGTTAACTGAGTCACGAGCTTGACTCGACCCCGAATTAAGTTGTCCATGGGGAAGCAAATGGAAAAGAAAATCTCAATCGGGCTTTCATTAATTAACTGGATAAACATTAAAGCACATGAAATTTACATCCGATGGATGCCACCGGCTCTAAGTGGAGATGTCGGGGTCAAAAATGGTGTCTTCACTCCCGGTGGAGAGAAGATATGGTGGAGTAATGGGATACGTGAGAAAAGCAAGAAAGATCCATACAACAAATGCCAAGAGAGGAGATTGTGTATCCTCGAATGGTAAATTCACATTTGTCGTAGAAGAAACGTTCTCACAAATCTCGGAGTCAACAATACTAGTCAACTCACCTGTATCGGGCTCACTCTTAAAATAGAAGCAATCATACTCTGGTGAAGATATGATGTGAGCAAGTTCATCGACGAACTTCTCATGATAAAAGTCACTCCTATCGACAGGAGGAAAAGGATCGATCGAAAGATCAAAGATGAACGAATCATATTTAGGAAGAGAAAAATCAGCATGTGTAGTGGTACTGCCACTACTCTTTTCTTTAATATGATCGTCATCGAGATTGAAAACTTCATAATCCGGAAGAGAATAATCAGAAAGAGTAGTGGTACTGCCACTGACTATGCTCTTCAAGATTAAAGTGAAAAGTTCAGATTCGGTTTTAAATAATTATCAAAGTGTTAGTCTCCTCCAAGAAAGAGTTGAGTAAAGGAGGAGGAGACTCTTGATTACAAAATTAGAAGATGGAACGGGATTATCTTTTAATGCTTCGATGTTAGCAATAAGAAGATTGACATTCAACAATTTTTCACGAAGGATATCGTCTTTGATTGTTAGAAGAATATCAGTATCAACCCCTTCAACTTCCGGGATAACACTCTCCACCACCTCTAAGCTGACGATCTCAGCATCGGGAGGTGATGCATCGACATAATCGATATCCTCATCGTAGGGATAATCGTCATCACTCCAAGTAGAATCATTGTTAGAATCGACGATAGTTTCAGAGTGTTCTTTGAAAGCTTCAAGAGAGGTAGGGTTAACACAGAGAGGCACATCACACATACCGTCGGAAATACCCTTGGACTCACTTGGGATCAGGACAAGCTCCTCAACACTAGATTTTATTACTTCATCTGATTCCGTTGCCGGAATAGTGTCAAGATGCTCATCCTCCATTATGAGAGAATCAACGGGCTCCTCGGTTGATAAAACGGGTGTGACTGCAACACACGAAGGAAGTCAAGAAGTAATAATATCTTTCAAGGGAATGGAACTTTCTTCGTCATCGTCATCATCATAGCAAATGGGAATCTTCCAATATCGATCTTTAGCCGCTTGATCTTCCGCAGTTCGCTTTTCTTCTTCCTTCTTTTGCGTATATTGACCAACCATATCACATATGGATGTCATTTGCTCTATAAGCTTGTTTTGAGAATTAAGAAACTCATTTTGAGTATTGAAGCACATGTATGATTGGACAGTGATATTATGGGGATTTGAAGTTTGGGTCATAAACCTGAACTAATAGAATTATAACAAGGATTAGGTTTCGTCTAATCATTCATCGGTTGACATTGAAAAGTCACGTGAGGACCCCCACTCATTCTCACAATAAGATAATAGTTTGTAGGAAAACTCAGTGAAGTTTGTGGGAAAATAATCAAAGTTACTTGATGAAACACGGGTCCTGATGTAGACAAACGGGTCTTGAGGTGGACAATCGAAACCGTTAGTGTGATTTGCGTTCCACATAACTCACAAAGTATGTTACATATGGTGTTGTGAGGGTGGGTTTGCACAACTTGGAGAATCGTTAGAAAGAGTACTGAGTTGAAAAATTGATTGGTGTTCATTTCATCATACAATAAAACAACAAACTCCATCATATTCCATTACAACCACATTGTTGGGCATGTACCCAAAAGAACATTGAGTTGTTGTGCAAACTTTGCAAGTTTTGTAGGATCTCATTATGGTTTTGATTGTAGTCATGGAGTTTCTGATTAAGAGAGATAATCGGAATTTGCGGTGGACAATTGTAACCATAATGAGCACCTTTCCCACAAGACTTACAAGTACATCGTTGACAAAAGATATCATTTAACGAATCACCACACTCGTAACAACAATGATGGTCAATGTGTGGAGGACTTCGTGAAGAATTTTGACCGGGGTCTTGATTGAAGACGAATGGCTCTTGAGGTGCACTAACAATGTTAGTGTTGTCATTGGATGACTCAGAAGTGTTTAGAATTTCGTTTTCATCATGAATTGTATACCAACCTTCATTCAAACACTTTCGCACAAAAGCACAAGATTGACAATATAGACCATCAACCGGGTTTCCACAAGTTGCACAATTCTGAGGGGATTTAGGAACAAGAATCTTGTCTTCAAGACCTCCTTTTGAACAACAAAAGTCTGCAGTGTACAAAGCTCCACAAGACGAGCATTCTTTAATCGCGTAAAGGGGATTTAAACGATAGTCGAATGACGCCATAAGAATTAAACAATTTAGAGGGATAAGAAGAAGAATTAAAATAGAGGGTCGAGAAAATAAGAATTAAATGAGAAAGAGGCTAAAAGATGATTATTTTTGGTTTTTCGAGTTTTTTAAACAACATATTTTTTTAAAGGACAAAACGAGATCGAATAACTTAAACCTAATAATCAACAAGCTTCACGGTAGCTCTCTAAAAGTGTTTAACTTTCAAAGGTGAGCCGTATATCGCAAGTGACACAAAAGGCAAGTTTTTAAATCTTTTATTCGAGTTGGGAACTTATTGATGGATAATACCTCAATTGAAAGTATTATAGTTGAGTAGTTCTTTTACACTTTGTTTTTTTTTGACCAATGTTTTTTTTATGTTTTTTTTTTGTGAATATTTTCTTTCTCTTTATTTTTTATTTTTAAACTTTTTGTTCTATTTATATATAGACAATACATTAGCGTAAATATACAAATGACAACAAACATAAGATTGTTTACTCTCTGTTCTTTTCTCTAACATGTACTCTTAGACATATATTGATTAAACACAAGACAGAATAACTTACCAAGGAAGGTTCTTTAAAAAGCTAATCTTTGAACGAAACACGATAATCGTAACACACTCCCTGCAAGCGCACCAAAAATTGGATTTGACCTGATTTATACGTGTAAGATATCACATCTACATTTATAGCGAACGATAGCTGCGCATAAAAGGAAGGGTTACACACACATAACACTGTACATAGCCTAGATATATCATTTCTCCGCGATCGGCCTGCGAGAACAAACCAACACATAAACCACCAGCTTCGTCTACTCTCAAAAACACTCTCCTGGTTCGATTTCCTTCTGACGAAGCGTGAATTGAAAATCGATACGCTTACGAATGATCGCGGATTTCACATAGATTGCATCTCTCGATATCACATCTCAACCGATTCACCTATGTGCGTGGCGTATAGTGGTTAACCATACAAAGCCTACTTCCGAACAAATGTCTTACAAACGTACAATAAAAGCCACGTAAACGATCAACAAGCAATAAAAAACAATAATACACGTAAAGCATTAACACGATTACTAAAAATTATTATAACAAATGGAAACTGCTTCCGCCATACGTGAGACACTGTGAATATGTTCTCTCTCATAAGCGTGGTTGGGCTATAGGTTTAACGAAATAAAATCCTTACAAACAACACAAGTTTCAAGATAATAAGAATGACAAGTCACTCAAAGTAAAATGTTTTTTTAATATAAAAATAAATGGCGCGAACAAGTATTTAAATAAGGCGATCAATTAAAAATATTCACCAAGTCGCGTAAGATAATTCCCGACAAAGAAAATATCAGACTTGAACGTACTCACATCATTTCTTTAAACCTTTTTTTTACAAACCTGAGACAACTTTTACATCCTCAAAACACAATCACTTCGCACCACTACTCATAAACCTACTCGCTCACATCATTATGATCAAATTAGGACAGAACAAAACACTCTTCTATACAAAGCTACACTAATTAATTTAAAGCGACAAAGGATAGAACACATTATGCGCCGAACTATGGAGACCCGCAATGTAAATTAAACGAATACCACCCGGTTTATTTAGCTAAAGAAAATAATTAAATTCTATCTAGCTAAATAAACTCGTAAGCTCCGCGCCTCATGAGTTGACCGGCACCAAAAAGTCAAAAACAACAAAATTACCAACTATTAACAGAAACAATTTATAACACAAATCCAAAGTTGTAATACTCTTTATAACCAAACGTATGCCCAGAAACATTTTTAACAAACCAAACCTATTTCAAAACCAATTAGCTAATATTGCCCAAGAACAAGTTACACTTTTTTGCAATTAACCATACGGCCCAAATAGAAATTTAACAAACCAAAATGCTTATTCTAAGGATCAGCGAGAAGAATTATGGTTACTAGCAAACAAGCTTAACCAACTAAATAAGCAAATCTGATAAGCTACCTAGAAGAGAGTACACTAAAGAGCTTAAAACTTAATCAATTTAATCGGTATAAGCACAAATATCTTCAACAATTAACAATCCTAAGCAACAACCGAAAATCTCTGCGTATCATATACCTACACACAGCAAATCCAACGCCTATGTGACATTCTAAAAACAGATAAAACACATATAAAAATAAGCAACCGATACAAACACTACCAGACTGAAGGCTAAAATAGACCATCAAATTCATACTTAGCTAAAAGCGAGCTACAACAATGAATTTTAATAGGCTATGCGAAATTTAAGCCATTCAAGCAACAATAATCCCTTTTATCTTAGCGAAACAACAACAAGGAGATTAAACAAAACAACAAGCACTTGATCGACTTATATCAAACCGTGATATACCAAATGAGCTCATAAAAATTGATTTAGCAATTTAAGCTCATGCGAATACGAATAAGCTATTTAAAAACTTATCTTAACAGAAAATAAGAGCTTCTAATTAAATAAACACGACTTAAGCACAACAATAAGCCAAATTCTAGCTTATTAATTTGAAAAATACTTAAAAACTTTTGGTAATAAATCGAATTAGCTTGGAGAGCTAATAGGAGTTGTTATTTAAGCTTTTAAGAACTTTTGATACTAATAAGCCACGGAAATAAGCACAAGAATATAGCTTAATGAATAAGCTACACGAATCTAAATAGAAACGAGAGATTAAGTACCAAATAAGCAAAACGAGATCTTAAATCAAATTCAAACAATATTCATTACATCATTTTATAAAGCTTGAGACAAGAGCTGAGTACAATAAGTAGAAAAATTAAAATAAGCTAGTACAAAAAAGAAATAAGCTAAAAATACCTAAACTAAACTAAGAAAAAAATAAAAGAAAAACTACCCATAAATGAGGGGAGGCGAGTTGATATGTATAGGGTGAGAAGGGTGAATTTGTAACTTTGCTTTAATCATCGGAGTATTCACGAGCCAATCATTGGGAATTATTGCCAATCACACGGATCACAACCTTCATATATAAAGATCCAGCCGTTGAGAGCAAGCCACGTGGCCTAGAGAAAAGCTTCAATGCTACGCAGTTTTTATACTCCGTTGGATCATTCGGTTGCACAAATGAAAGGAATTGATAACAAGCTCCGCCACATGTCAATATATGATTCGCCCTTTTCATTTCTTAGTGCTCTAGCACGTGGATTTTTTGGGATTTATTTCTTGGCACATGATGGTGACCAAAAGCCGACGTCATCTTCTTCATTTTTTTTCTTTAATTTCAAACTTCTTGATTCCATCTTAGGCTTATATAATTAGGGTTAATTAACAATGGGCTAGCCCGGCCCATTTAAATGGGTCACGGGCTGGCCCAATAAAACCCGAAGGCACCGTTGAACTCGTCTTCTCGCGCTCTGTCCGATCCCGTGCTCAGTTTTGTCTGCTTTGTCTTTATTTTTTTGTCCTTTTGTTACTATCCGTACCTGCACATACACAAAAACAAAAACAAACATATATTTGCCCTTTTTATTATGTTTTTGGTCTTTTAGGTTCGTTTTTCAAGGTAAAAGATATGTATAAAATAGCGAATACCAAATTCCCCCATACTAAAGTATTGCCGTGTCCTCACGCAATGTAATAAATACGCGCTCAAAACTAAAAATTCCAATCCCTCCAAACTAATCACCTCGAAAAGTAGCAAAGTGCTCATCTAAAGGTATTAAGGAATCAATAGTTTGAAAAGCCCCGTTTTTACCAATTTTTTAAATGTATACACTCATTCCTACTAATATTTTTGATTTTTTTTATTATTTATTTTAGCAACTAACTAATTTATTTGACTTTCGTTATTTTCATAACCGTTAGGGATCATAGAACAAGATGCATTTCGATCCGAAAATGCCCCAAAAAGGATAAATTCATCGTTCCCGATTTTTCACTTGTCCAACTAAGCTTAAAACGAAATCACCGTTAAATAAAAGTTAAGATGCTAACACTACTCATATTTGCAACTTGTGAACTTTTCACTCCCGACAATTATTATATCTTAGGTGAGTGTGCCATTTTGAATTTCAACCATGGATCAACGTTTTGCAAAATACTATGCTTCACGTTCCACCTGAGAATAATGAATTTGAAGGCGAGATCATCCCATGTAGCGATTTTCGTCTCGGCACATCCCAACCTTGCGGCTAAGTGACTAGGATATATATATATATAAAAATATATTTGCTATACTCATGATATATTACCTCTACCTTTTAAACGACTACCACATCGGTTATGAGCCGGCAAAAGGTAGTGGTCTTATTTTGGTGTAGGCCCCCACCTTATATGAAGACTGAAACATCGGTTGTGAGCCGGCAAGATCCAGTAAACTGACGGGGATATTGTTTCTACTTATTAATATACATCATCATTTTTTTTGCAACATTTATTACGCGGTATATGGAAAATTTTCTTTTTAGAAAATTCAAGTATATAGCTGAACTAAGACTAAATAAATTAATGTTATCGACTACATTAA
>BQNB010103727.1:0-23972 GCA_026074375.1 Tanacetum coccineum | reverse complement strand
CCAACAAACTTATATAAAATGATGCACATTTGAGTACTCTGCTAGACTAAATCTAATAAATTAATTCTATAATGCAGTACATAGGTATGAGTTACGGTAAAAAACAAAGTCTATTTTCCCTAACTCATCCATATGTACATCACATTGTAATCTTAATGCATCTTAGTTAATCCTTTACCACACAAGTAGTTTATCAGGAAAATGCAATCATTTTATCACAAAACATGAAACACATTAAAACCTAACTTATGCTTATGAACATGATCTCAATCCTAATGCATCTCAGTTCACATTCTACCACTTCACAAACATATTTAATCACTCACAATCATTTTCAGACAAAAAACAAAGTCTATTTAACCTAACTCATCCCTATGTACATCAAAAACACCCTAATGCATTTCAGTTCACATTCTACCACATCACAAGCATATTCAGTCACTCACAATCATTTTTGGACAAAAAAACAAAGTCTATTTTCCCTAACTCTTCCATATCTACATCAACATAATCCTAATGCATCTCAGTTCATCCTCTACCACATCAGTAGGTTATTTAGGAACATGCAATCATTTTATCACAAAACATGAAACACATTAAAACCTAACTTATGGTTATGAAAATATTATCAATCCTAATGCATCTCAGTTCACATTCTACCACATCACAAGCATATTTAATCACTCATAATCATTTTTGGACAAAAAAGAAAGTCTATTTTCCCTAACTCATCCTTATGTACATCAGAAAACACCTTAATGCATCTCAGTTTATCCTCTACCACATCAGTTTATAAAATAGATAAGACATATAAAAAAGCAATTTCAAAAAAGCAATTTCAAACCCCACTTTTATTATTTATTACATTATAGTTTGAATCTGTTGGGTAGATGAAAAAAGTACACGTTTAAATAATATAAAAATAGAGACAGGTTTCCTTTTATTTAGTTTTTCTTTCCTACTATGATGCACTACAAATATAATTGTATAAACCTTACCAGAGCCATTGCATAAGCACCATATCTCACTGATATATCATCAACATCATTGTTAATGTTGTCAATGGTGTCTATTTCAGCATTCTTCATATTAAAGCAAATGATATAGTGACGATTTGAGTCTTTCATACAAGGAAAAAAACCTGTAGACATTTTAAATCATTAACATCATTGAAATTCATAAACAAAATCACATAATTGAATCTGATAATAATAGATGAATTTCTTACTTACCAAATCAACATGATTAAAATTCTTTTTCTTAGAATTTTATAAAATAATTGCAACATTCTCATAAAAAATTCTTCTTCTTTCATTCACTTTATTTTTGTCTTCAACCAAATCAGGAGGCTGTTTTTACATACATGCAATGACTTATAAGAATAAAAAAATTACAACTTAAAATTACTAAAATTTATATACATAAATTACTCACCAGTATTTCTGTCCAACAGTAAACATGACTGGTAATTGAACGATTCGCTCTGTATTTCTCTTCATGGTTTAAAACATCACTCCATGCATCAATTACATTTGCAGCAACTTTAATTTCTGGATAAAGGCTCAAGAACCACAAACATTCTAATTTCAAACCTTTTTTAGCGAAAACAATATCACTGTAAAAATGAAATGTAGTAAGATATAGTGCATTAAAATATAATCTTTAATGCAGTAAGATATAAAGTGTATTGTAGTAAATAGTTTACCCTTCAGGACATCTGTCACTCCATATGTATTCAACAAGTTTCTTCTCTTCTTCAGAAAGTGGTTTGGAGATCTTAACTCTCCTGTCATAGAAATTGCTAGAGGGCTTTACTATACGCTTTTCCTTTCCTATTTCCACATGTGTAGTCTTTTCTAAAACTTTAGCTTTTTCCACTTCCACTTGTTTTTTCGCCGTTCCTTTTTTGGTTTCTGGCTTATGTTGTGACATTCTATTTGTTGGCTTACTCAAATAAACATTTAAATTTTTTTCATTTGCCACATCTGAAGTATCATTTCCCTTTGCTAGAACAACATTTTTTCCTTTTGTTGTTTTTCAATAAGCTCTCTGTTGTCTTTGCATAAAGAATTTTTATGTCATCTTGAGCACACCACATATCTTGTGGAAGCACATCACAACGATTGTCAATAGATTCGACTGTTGCATTAACAGTTGATTCTACTGGCTGCATAATAGAGGTGTAGTTATAGGCCAGCCGATCAATGATAGGTTTTCCCATATTTTCATGTTGGTTCAGATTCTTATGTTCCTGCTTCATTAATGACTCATCTTTATTTGATTACCTATCTATTTTCTTGTTGTTCTTCATTCCTTTGTGTTCTCACATTCATCTTTATCCATCCACTTCGTTCCAGCACTATCTGTATCAACAATTTTTGTTTTCATTGTATTCCAATTTTTATCCCCGATCTATTATCTTCACCCTTCTCAAAACACTTTCCATTATTATCCAATTCCTTATAAAAATCAAGAAACAAATTATTTCTCTCTTCAATCATTTTCTTTAATTCCTTGTCCTCAAGGTTTAAACTTAAAGCTATCTTCAGTTTGGAATCAGTATCAATCATCAACTTGTTACATTTCACTAGATTTTATCTTAAAATATATTTAAGAAGTACTTAAGAAATATATTTAAGAAATCTATTGCATCAACAAAATATATTTAAGAAATATTTACTAGATATATTGGAAAATTACCATATCTTTGACCTATATCGTCAACATCATTATTAAGATTGTCAATGATGTCGATTTCAGCAGTCTTCATATTAAAGCACATGAGATAGAAATGATGTGATCTTTAGTGTTATTACAAGGGAAGAAACCTGTAGAGATTTTAAGCACATAAATGAATCATTTAAATTAAACAAAAAAAAGTATATAAGTGTTAGTTAAATTAATAATAATATGTTTAATTTACTTACAAAATCAACATTGTGGAAAGTTTTGTATGGTGACTGTGCCAAAACAGCGGTTATATTTGATTCGAAAACTCTTCTACTTATTAGATCTGCTCCACTTTCAATCAAATATTCAGTCTGTTTATATAATAATAAAATTATTATTAATTGCAATAAATATACAGTTTACAACAATGTATCACTACAAGAAAAAGTAGAACAGGTGACGATGGTGTCTCGGGCGACAATTGTCGCCCGGGAAAGTAGCATTAGGCTTGTATTTTGGTTTGGGCTTTTGTTTCATAAGCTTATTTTGGCCTTATTATTTATAATTATATACTTGATAAATAATAACTATATAAAAAAACACTACGTTATAGTGTGTATTTTGTATGCCGATATGCCGTGTTTTCTAGGTTCGTTTCTAGGTTCTATGATAAATAATAATTATATATTTGATAAATAATAAATATATAAAAAAACACTCTGTTTTCTCGGTTCGGTTCGGTCCGATATGCACTACCCTTCAAGTAACACAAAAACAAACATTCATTTAGTTAAATATTATACATACCACTTGTAGTAACACAAGCGAGGTCTTAGCCCGATAATCATACGTGAGTTACAAACAGACACTTAAACATATTAGACTGATAATCATACGAGACTTACAAACAGACACTTAAAACATACGAATTACATTCCAAATGACAAACTACTCCAAACCAAGTTTTCTCATGTCATTATAAACTTTGTGAAGTAGTGCAGCTGAATTAAGTGTGTGTTGCTCCGGATGCATATACATTTCCACTGTTGCCTCGAGTATCGTTATCTTTCCAAGCAAGTGCTTGCAGTTTGAGCACTCTGCATTTCATGAAGTCGATGAAGATCCTGGAGAATAAATTGGAGTCAATGAATATCCTGGAGAATAAATTAGAGTTGATGAAGATCATGGAGAATAAATTGGAGTCGTTGAAGCTCTAGGAGAACCAACGAGTAGAAAGACTCGTTCCTCTTTCCATAAAAAATTCACATCTGAAAGTGTTTTGCCGAAGCTGTTAAAGAGTAAAGATAATAATTTTTAACAACTAACCACATTATTTGTATATTACAAAAAAAAGCATGTGATTGTTCACCTTTGAACATGGACATGCATAGTATAGTTTACGACGGGTTTTAGGTTTATACGATTCTCGCAGAACTACATCTCCGGCACCATAAGGACACGCAAAAGCTTCATATGGAACCATCAACACCATAATGGTAAGAGTGTATTTGATATGTTGGTGGTTGTGATGGTAAGAGTTTGATCTGCTTTTATGGTAAAAAAAGAGTTTTTGGAGGGAGTATTTGGTGGGAGTATTCGATACCATATCGACTCATCCGTTGAACGTCTAATGTACAACGATACCATATCGACTCATCCGTTGAACGTCTAATGTATAACCATACCATATCGACTCATCCGTTGAACGTCTAATGTATAACCATAGCCTCTCGACTCATCCGTTAAACGTTTAATGTACAACGATACCATATCGACTCATCCGTTAAGCGTCTAATGTAAAACGATACCATATCGACTCATCCGTTGAACGTCTAATGTACAACGATACCATATCGACTCATCCGTTGAACGTCTAATGTATAACCATAGCATCTCGACTCATCCGTTAAATGTCTAATGTATAACCATAGCATCTCGACTCATCCGTTAACTTTCTAATGTACAACGATACCGTATCGAACCGAGAAACCGGACCGACCCGGCCGAAACGAACCGATTATATATTTTATAAAAAATAATTGTAAATAGTAATTATATATTTTATAAAAAATAATTTTAAATAATAATTATATACGAACCGACCGGAACGAACCGAGAAACCGGACCGACCCGGCCGAAACGAACCGATTATATATTTTATAAAAAATAATTGTAAATAATAATCATATATTTTATAAAAAATAATTTTAAATAATAATTATATATTTTATAAGTATCTTTATAAATTATTATTTATAAAATATATAATTATAAAATATATTTTATAAATAATAATGATTTTAATGCTTAATTAGACTTTTTAATAAAAACTTTCCCCGGCGACATGTCGCCCGAGATTCATAGCTAAACGACAAAATGCGTAGACACGAAAATTTTCATTATCGCGCCATTTCGACTAAACGATAAATTCACTAGCTATCCCAGGCGACATGTCACCCGGGATAAAAATGGTACCAAAACCAGATCTAGTACCAAACACTTGGCACAAAAAACTTATACACAAAAAACTTATACGCTGCCATCACCACCACAATACCCACCGCCACTCCCCATCACCACCACATAACCCACCACCACCAGTCACCACTGAACCCACCAACACTCACCACCGCCACTCACACTAGCACACGGGTATAGCCGCGCGAGACCTCCTCCTCCTCTAAACCATAATTCTTTCCTTAACCATCTAAATGATAATTCTATATCTTCTTTTTCTAACCCTCTAATTGTTGGTGGTGACAATTGTTTTTGGTTAAACATAGGTTTGGTTGTAAATTTTATTTAATTTTGATAATTATATATGAGAAAGTTAAATGTGTTTATAAGTTGTTAAGTATAATAAGTTGTTAATATGTTTTTTTTGTTTGGCTGTTAACAGTAGCCGAGACCGTGGGGCCGAGCCGAGACCCTAGCCGAGAACGAGCCGAAAGTATATTCTGGTTTTTTTATCCTTTTGGTATCCCCGGCGACATGTCGTCAGAGAACGTTTATAGGTAGTAATATGTGTTTTCGTGGGATTTGTTTGAATTGAAAATGAAATACAAGCCGTTTATGAATAATAGTTATGTCGTTGTGTTGACCACATCCGACCACATCCCAAGACCTAGACCGGAGCCCGTTTCCACAGTATGTTCTCGTTTGTTACAAAGGATATATATTATTTTGTACGTGTAGTCGGGCAATATATATGTTTATAAGCAAATCCAATCAACCCTTTAATGCTTATAAGCAATTTTTAAACAGCTTATAAGCCGTTTTAAAATAGCTTATAAGCTATTTTTAAACTCCTGTTATAAGTAATAAGGGTGGTATGGATTTGCTTATAAAACAATTATTTATTGTTTTAAAGTAAATCCAATCAAACCCTTTTTAATGGCTTATAAGCAATTTTTAAACAGCTTATAAGCCGTTTTAAAATAGCTTATAAGCTATTTTTAAACACCTTATAAGTATTAAAGGGTTGTTTGGATTTACTTATAAACAACTTATTATGTTTATAAGCAAATCCAAACAACCCTTTAATGCTTATAAGCTATTTTTAAACAGCTTATAAGCTGTTTAAAAATAGCTTATAAGCATTAAAGGGTTGTTTGGTTTTTGCTTATAATCCCGCATATTTTAAGTGATTAATTTGGTTTGATAATGTTTTAGGGATTTTAGTGATGAGTTGCAGAAAAACCCAATCAGAATTTAACCTTCCTATTGAAAACATGTCCAAATTAATTTATTAGAATTTAATTTCAGAAAGTCCCACATTATACTAGTTTGAATGATTGGAATAATGCAACCTTGGCATATGATGGTGACGCACCGCCAGATATCTTGATCTTGAAGCACCGCAAGTATCCTTGATAATCAACGGAGTTAGACGCACGCCTAGATATCCTTTATCTTGACAACGAAGACAATGATATTATTGATGATGAAGACGCCCTTCCTCATGATTTAGCCTGATGATGAAGTGTCAATGTTGATGATGATGATGGTGTAGATGTTGTTTATTCTAGTGAAGAAGAAGATTGATCTTTGATGTTTGTAACTTGCACAAAGACACCTTATTATTAGAATGAATGAATGAAATTGTTGTGGATTTTTAAATGTGTAAATTATTTGATATGTATGTTATTGGATGTGTGCTAGCTTAGTTCTATTTTGTTCATGAATTTCTATATGTTATCCTAATTGTACTTGTACAAATGTCAGAAGATGTTGTACAGGGCCACGGCGGTGATGGTGGCAGTGATGATCCTCCCCCTACACACTATATACCCACCGGTTGCGGGGTTGCTTCGTTAAACCGAGGTAAGAATTTCTGGATTATTGTAATACAAGCATTAAATTTGTTACATTCAATTTGCTTGCTGAAATTTTATGGCTTTATCACTCACTGTTTTTGCTGGCTAAGGCCACAGGAAAATCTAATTGGGGGTGGCGGAAATGGCGGCAGGTGCATATGCTAGGAGACCAGAACCTCGTGTTAAAGAAGAATCACTGATGACAAAGGCCCCGTCCCGATCCGGTTTGAGTGGGACGACAAAAAGACCATGATGCCTCTCGGTGACCATGCGTCTCATTGGTCTAACTACCTTGGGGAGCTCATTAGGGAGATGCCTTTGTACTACCCTTCTTGGCAAAAGGTCCCGGCGGAGCGGAAGGCGGCGATCGTGACAAAGATTGGGGTCAGTTATTTCATTATCCTTTTATGTTTATTTCATTATCGTGTTCATTTATTTAATTGTGTATATTTATCTAAATTCGTTTATTTATTTATATCATATAAATAAATAAACAAATTTAGATAAATATATAAATTATATCTCTAACTCTGTCTTTGTTTTGTTGTATATGATTGCAGACCCAGTTTGACCTGAAGTCTCACATGCAATCCCAACGCTAGACAGATATCAATGCGGGCATCCAGTAACATTTGCAAAAATTGTACAATACCAACAAGGCTTCCCTCAAGGCAATGCATTGGGTTATAAACCCCGAGACCAGGACTCACGACGTCGAGAGCATTAGGCAGCGACGTCCCGAGAACATTACCCCAGCAGATTGGGATGCCCAGCTTGCCTTTTGGAATGATCCTAGGAACCAAGCCCGAGCCGCTCAAAATCGCCAAAACCGGGCAAAGAGCACGGTCTTATGCCGGCAGGGATCCCGGCCACTTGCTCGCCTTCGAGATCAAACGGTAATAAACATTATAATTATTTTACATACATATATACATATATATCTGATTATACGCTTTGGTCTGTTGTGATTTGTCATTTTTAATTTGTTTCATCTTATATACGTGTGTATGTACAGATGGAGAGCTCAGCCACTCGAGAGTACCCGTCGCTGATCGACACCTTCTTCGTGACACACACTGTTGGCGGGGTATTCACGCGGGATGAGGACCGAGCTATATACGTAAGTTTTATTTCAAAACACACACTTTAATGATTTTTTGAGAAATAATGTAGCAACCCGACTAATATATTAACTATCTTGTATTTTTGTCTCTACATAAGAGGAGATATTGAGGCTGCAGGGTCTAGGCTCAAACACCCCGTCGGGTGTGCCCTACACTAAAGAAGAGATCAATGCCATGGCTCGAAAGGGCAAGCAGCAGGGGCACCTTCCCGATGTTGGTAGGGTATTTCCAGGACGGGCCACAAATGTCCTCAGTCTGCCCCCGCCTCAATGCACGCACAACCCCACCGAGGTCGAAAAGCTCAAAAGAAGAACAAGCCCCTAACTAAATAGGTGAACTTGATAATGAAGCTTTTTAGAAGTGACGACAAGTTTTCATAGATGCTTACTTACACAGTATGAGTCATCACCTGAGTTCGGTAATGCCAGTGGGAGTGGCGGGTGCGGGGATGATAAGATTGCCGACGATGAGGACGGCGAGGAGGACGAGGAGGATGACGATAGTTAGAGATGTTATATATGGGTTAGTATGCTATTTTGTTTCTTCACGTTGATCTGAGCGACCCTTATGTAAACATTTGTTTCCCTATCTAGTTGAATATTGACTTGTATCTTGCGGATAATGCAAGGTTTGTGACTAGGAAGCCCCATTTTGTAGATATTGTGTTTATTCGGATTTTGGAAGATTTAACTTTATTATATCAAATGCGTTGATCCGTTATATCGTATTGTGTTTTGGTACAAGTTGTGATGTATTTGGATAAAGTCTATATTGGTTTATACACGTTGATGTGTGGTAGATTTTTTCTGGAAAAATTCCGGAATCTGGAAAATTGATACCAAAAATAAATTGCAGAGCAATCCCGGGCGACATGTCACCCGAGAAAAATAAAACAAAAAACCTCAGACTTATCCCGGGCGACATGTCGCCCGGGTTACTCATCACTGAACGACAAAAGCTATTATATAAGTTGATAAGTCAACGTATAAGAAAAGTTTTCCCGGGCCACATGTCACCCGAGAAAATTTGCAATTAACTAATTAATTCATTAATTAGTTGTTTTATGAGATCATTTTCCCGGGTGACATGTCGCCCGGGAAAATCATCCACCGTGGCACTTATTAGTTTGACTGAAACTATGTGGGCCCGGCCATGTCGCTCTGGAATGTCGCCCGGGAAAGTATCCCTGGCGAGCTTTCCCCTTCAAATTATCTCGGGCGACATGTCGCCCGGGATTAGTATCCCCAGCGACAAGTCGCCCGGGAAGGCGTGGATTTGTCGCTGGGGATAGTGGTAAATGTTGTAGTGTATATAGAATATAACAAACATTGACCAGCATTCGAGAGTTACAATATATACTACAACCACCTGAATTCTTGTGTCTGTAATTCTCTTCATGGTTTAGTACAAGGCTCCATATGTCGATTATACATGCAACAACTTTAACATTAGGAAAAAGACTTTCAAAAATTCCCAACTACGCTTGCAAGTCTTTTCTTTTGAAAACAATATCACTGTTCATTGAGATAAACATAAGTTTTTGATGCATTAGAAATTTAAAACGTAAACATATTGAATTAAGAAATAAAAAAATTGATGCGTTAATTATTTGAAATTAAATATACCTTTCATTATTACTGGCACGCCATATGAATTCAGCTACTTTTTTCTCATCTTCCGATAATACTTTGTGTAATATCACTTTCCTTTCAAAGAATGTTTTAGTACCATATTCCTTTGTTTTTGAATCAACACCATTTTTCTTTATATTATCGTTATTAACCAGTTCTATGCTCCTTACTGAATCAACACTGTTTGCTTTATATGAATCTGAAGGATCCATTTTTTGTTCTTTATAAAGTCCTTCATCTGGTTTTAACTTTAGCTTGGTTCTGTGGAAGCATGTTGCAGTAGCAGTTTGTCCATCATCATTTCGGGCAACATCAGGTTGTTCATAAGCAGGAAACCCTATCTGCATAACTGATATATCAAACTTGGGTGAAAGAATTTGTGTCTTGGTTTAGCATCAACATCATTCTCCAATTGCTTATTTATCATACAAATAACTTCAAAAGTACTTAAATTTTTTCTTTTGTTATTTGTATCGTCCTTTTCAAATCCAGGAATCAAATATTCAATTTCTTCTAGCCCAGTTGATAAAAAATTAAAGCCCAAATCTTCATTAATATTCCCTTTATGACACTGAGTCTCCTTACTTTCACCGGTTTTTTTGCCAACTTCATCTTGAACTTTTATTTCATCAAACTGCATATACACGCTTTGTGTATCATTTTCATCTGATTGTGTTTCAAGTAACGATGAATCTGAATTCACAAAATATGAATCATCAAAGGGAACAATAGATTTACCATTATCAACCCAAATATCAGTGTTTTTCTCATAATCAACTTCACTTCCAATATTTCCACCATCAGTATCCATGCTTTGCGTATCATTTTCATCTAATTGTGTTTCAAGTAACGATGAATCTGAATTCAGTAAATAAGAATCATCAAAGGGAACAATAGATTTACCATTATCAACCCAAATATCAGTGTTTTTCCCATACTCAAATATCTAGCTTGTGATCAATTTCGTCCAATAACAATTTACCTTTTTTCAAATTTTGTATTAAACTATTCTTCAATACCTGCATTTAGTAAGATAGTTTTTTTACTAAAGAAACTTAAATGCATTAGAAAATAAACTTTAATGCACTAGGAAATAAAGATTAATGCACTACAATTTTTTTAATGCATTAGCAAATAAAGCTTTAAATGCACTAGAAATAAATCTTTAATGCACTAGGAAATAAATTTTTATGCATTAGAAAATAAACCTTTAATGCACTAGAATATTCTCTTTAATACATTACGAAATAAACCTTATTGCATATGTATTAGTAAAATAGTGTATTCATGAATTGTATCACATACCAAAAAAATTTTGAGTTTAAATCTTCTCTTTCTTCTTCATCTATTAGTTCCTCATCTTGATCTTTTGTAACAACAATTTTCACTTTCTTTCTTGAATCATTCTTTGTTATTTTAGAATCTTCAACAATCAATTTACCTTTCTTCTTCAAATCCTTCTCAATCAAAACCATTTTTATCTTTTCTTTCTTTACAACCGGAGTACTTTCTTCATCAGTTTCAGAATATATCTCTACTACAATCTTTTTACCATTTTTTTTCTTTTAACATGTGTTGAATCCAATCTGTTTCTTCAACATCATGAAATTTTTTATTCTTCTCTTTTACATCAGCCACCGGTTTCGCCATATTTTTTCTTTTTGATGCAAGAGATTATTCTTCTACTGTAGTCCTTTTAATCTTCGTTTTCTTTATAATTCGAGTATATTGAGTATCAGATTATGAATCGTTATATACACCAATAGAAATTGGATGCGCTTCCACAACAGACTTTTTACCAAAAAATTTCTTTTTCGCTCCGGTATGATTAGCAATACTTTCAATACCAGATCAATAACATCAAATCGTAGAAGTGAACAAACACAACATCTAAAGAAATAATGCATTACATTACATTTCTTCTTCTAATGCATTGCATTTCTACTCCATTAAATTATGTTTCAGTTAAGTTTTCAGTAAATCAAACACATAATCATTAAAAAAAAGAAAAAATCTCAAAAAACAGCAACTAAGTTGATCAATTTCAACCTAAATCAACTACATAAACACCAACAATAACCTACTACATCTAATTTAAGTTTATTTTTAGCAGAAACCAATCAATTAAACATAAGCTACTGCATCTTAATTAAAATAAAAAATTAAACTAAATACTTACTTATAGAAGTGCTTGTGGATCTTCCCTTTTTAATATTTGGAACATCTTCATCTGCTTTATCCTCTTTACCCTTCTCTTCTATGAATACTTCAAGTCTTTTTCTCTTATTTTCTATTACATCACAAAAAAGTATTATCAACATATTACAACCTACTGCACTTCATTACTACTTTTAGGACATCACATACATGTTTAAACACAAGCAATCAATTTTCTCAAAAACAATATCTCATATATAACATATTGCATCTGAATTCTTATTTTAGCATATCACATTCATATAAGATGCATCATAATATTTAACATGAATCATACATATAAACTACATATCAGTACATTTTTTTAGCACATATTCAACCACAAATTATGAATTTTCTCAAAAACAACAATTTACTTATAACCTAAATCATCTATGTAACCTAACCTAGACTCATACTCAACACACAAGTTCCTACTACATGACTTCATAAAACCAACAACAACAATAACAAATAAACATGCGCATATACACTTTTTGCCAACTAAAACATTGTGCACATAAACTCACCTAGACTCATATGCCAAAAACAAGTCACTAATACATCACTTTTATTACACCAACAACATTAATAGCACACAAAAACTCATATGCATCACTAATGCAACACAAACAATAACCTACTGCATCATTTAAATACAAAACATCATACAATAGACAATATATAACCTACTGCATCACTTTTTAACATCTACTGCATTAGTATTTCAAGTGCATCACAATAATAAATTCTAGTTGAAACATTTTATCAAACACCTTGCATGCACTTTCTTAAACACATTTTATATCATTTTTTTCTACATTTTGTTCCAAATCTAAACAAAACATGTTGTGAGGTTTGAAATCAAACACTAAATATATCATACTTATATCAATAAAAACCAAAGAAACACACATTAGTGTTTGAAATATTATATTACTATCATTAATAATCTATGTACAAGTATTGAACTAATATATGCAATAATTATTAACTTCAAATATTGAAAGATTTGGTGCATTTGTTTTAACCAGATCGTTTACAACATATGATTCTGTGGGGTTATAGAAGAGAGAGTAAATTTTTTCAAACAATATGTTGAAAAAGAAAAATGAAGTCTAGGGTTCTTTTATGTTCAAAAATTAATTGCAAGGGGTTTAGTTTGTGCCTTTTATGGAGTGTGAGGTTTAGTTTGTGTTTTTTTGGAATTAAGAGGGTTAATCGTTTATATACCCACATCTATCTTTTCCATCTCATCACTCACTTCACCACCACTCATATTTTCTTTCAATATCTTCTATTTCACAATCTCAATATCTTTCCCATCTTATGAGCAATGTTTAACCAAGTTGCAAGGCGTGTGATCGATGATCTCGTTGATTTTAGCGGTGAAACTTCTGTTGACGGCTATATGAAAATTTTCAAGGCTCAACAAATTGCTGAAAAGTGTCATTTTGTTATCCGAATGCGTGAAGAAGCCCAAAATTCAAGGAATTTAATTGGTCAGTTGGATACACTCATTGCTAAAATGGAAGAGTTTTAGGATCAGGGAGAAGTTTATGACACCTTAATGGGGCTTAGGGATGATAGGCGTGTTGAAAACACAAGGCTGATGGGGATTAATGTCCTCATTAATCAGAGGAGGAGATTGAGATGAAAGAAGAAGAAATGGAGCTGATGAATGGTTGAAGCAATTTTTAGTTAAGAAAGGGGATGCTTGCTTTTGTTTTGTTGGTAATCTTTGTTTTGTCTTTTGAATGTTTAGTCTGTGTTTGTGGTTTATGAAAATCGTATGGATCTTATGTTGGTTAAACCAAATGAAAGTTATGGTGTTTATTAAAGTGACTATTTTTGTTCTTTCGTTTAACTTAATATCATACATTTAATCCTAGCGCATTATAGATTATGTTCTACTACATTATAGTTTTAGGTCTAATGCATTATAGCTTTAATCGTAGTGCATTATATCATTAATCCTAGTGCATTACAGTGCATTGTCTAGCGCATCACTTAATTTGGTTTAAACCTACATCATAGACTTAATTCTACTGCATTATAGTGCATTTTTTAGCACATCACTTAAACATTCAACAAACCAATATTATTAAACAGATATTCAGCATATACAAATGAAAAATTATTATTAAAACTAAAATCATTTAGTTTTCAACATACAAACACTGATAATTGAAACACTAATAATTCTTGCAATCATTAACAATAAGCTTTTTGTAAAGTTTCATTGAACTTTTTAATCAAATTCTTATTCACTTTCACATCCATGCTTGTCACGGTATTTGACTTGTTTTGTTGTTTCTTCCTGTTTTCGTTTGCTTCTTTGACCTTCTTTTTCATTATTCATGTTATTTATCCATATATCGCTGCCATTATACATTTCCATGTACCTCATTACAAATAATCCGCAGTCAACAGCATTGTAGGTTGTCCTTCAAGGCATCCGCAATATTTTTGGAATGGCCGAAAAAAACGCATCTACTTTTGGGTTCTTTATATATTCAAGGTAATGGATAAATGAATTTATCTGTGAAAAAAATATAAGATTATGTTAATTAATACTATAATGCGATAAAAAGAAATACAGTGATGCACTAGAGTTAATGCATTAGTACTATAATGCTGTAGAAAGAACTACATTGATGCACTACATCTAACCTGTAATATTGTTTTTGAAATGTTTGATATATAGAAAAACAAATAATAAAGGGATAGAGGACTTTGAAATGTGTGATATAAATAATCACAGTTCCTATTGAATATCTATTTAAGTTCTACTGCATTATAGTTTATGTTCTACTGCATTATAAATAATCCTAATGCATTATGTTATTAATCCTAATGCATTAACTTAAAGAATTTAAACATTAACAAATCACAGACATAAACTTTACTCCACATAAAAAAAACCTACTAGAGCCATTGGTAAGGACCATATCTCAAGTCTAAATCTTCAAGATAGTTGCGAATGTTGTCGATGATGTCTATTTCAGTAGTCATCATATTAAAACAAATAAGATAGTAATGATTACTTGTTTCTTTTTCTTCTGACAATTTTATACAAGGGAAGAAAACGTGTAGATATTTTAAAGCATTAACATAATTGGATTTTAATAAGAAAAATTACAGAATTTTAAAATCATAATAATATATATTGTTATTGACTTACCAAATGAACATCATTGAAATTTTTCTTCTTTGCCTCCTTCAAAATATATTCAACATTTTCATTAAAAACTGTTCTTCTTTTTTGTATCACCTCCTTTTTGTTAACAACCATATGAGGCGGCTGTTTATAAATACATGAAAAGTTTTATTAGCATATAAAAATTTCAATTACCACTAACTCATGCCTATTTACATCTTCATGCATTCTAGGCCATCAAAGTTCAAATTTTAGCACATCACATGCATAATCAAGCACACTCACTCATTTTCAGACAAACGCCAAACACAATTACCACTAACTCATGCCTATTTACATCTTCATGCATCCTAGGGTATCACAGTTCAAATCCTAGCACATTACAAGCATAATTAGACACTCATACTTTTTTTGACAATCACCAAACACAATTAACACAAACTCATTCCTATTTATTTCTTCATGCATCCAAGGGCATGACAGTTCAAATCCTAGCACATCATAAGCACACTTTTACATTTTATATCAAATGGCAAACACAATTAACCTTAACGCATGCCTATGTACTTATTCATACATCCTAAGACATCACAGTTCAAATCCTAGCACATTAAAAACATAATCATGCACAATCACTCATTTTTATGAGAACCGCAAACACAATTAACCCTATCTATGACTATTTACTTCTTCATGCCTCCTATGGCATCACAGTTCAAATTCTAGCACACTTTAACAAGGCATAATCAGGCACAATCACTCATTTTCTCACAAAAGCCAAACACAATTAAGGTGACCTCATGCCTACTTACATCCTAGGGGATCACAGTTCAAATCCTATCACGTTATAAGCATAATTAGGTGCACTTGGTCATTTTCTCATAAATGCCAAAAAAAATTAACCCTAAAGTATCACAGTTTATATTCTAGTGCATTAATGTATATATTCTAGTGAATTAAAAAACTCACCAGCATTTCCGTACTATAGTATATATTTATTGTAACTGACTCCTTCCCTCTGTATTTCTCTTCATCATTTAGTATAGTACTCCATAGGTCAATTATATTGCTCGAATGTTGAATTTCAGGATAAAGTGTAACACCCCTATTTTTGACATATAGTAGCGGAAGCTAATCTGGGGAATTACTTCATGGTTCAACAGACATAATCATAGAAAACGACTCAAAAGAGACGTTTTGAAAATTTAGTTATCTTTCAATAAAACAGAGTTTTACAAATGGAGACACGTCCCAAAATCTAAAAAAAAACATAAAGTTTGGAATGTTAACAATTTAGCCTCTTCAGCCTGTGCCACCTCCGTGCATAAGGTTGCTCAATTACTGAGATCAACATGTCTAAGGTCACAACTACAATGTTGAGTGATATTCATAAACAGTTTGAAACAAGTCATCAAAATCAGTAGGCTACGATGTTATACTCATTTAATCGTGATAATTGCAATGAGTACAAATATTATAGATAACAGTTTAATATGAAAACAAGAATTATTGTTCTAAGCTCATGAATAACGGGAGTCATTACCCGAAGACATACTGGGAGTTATTACCCGAAGACATACTGGGAGTCATTACCCGAAGACATACTGGGAGTCATTACCCGAAGACATACTGGGAGTCATTACCCGAAGACATACTGGGAGTCATTACCCAAAGACATACTTCCATGTACTTAGGCAATAATATATTAGGATAGCATATAATTAGAAAAGCACTTGTATTCCATGTACTTAGGCAATAATATATCTCCCTTACGGGTTTATAAAGCATTTAAGAGATTTAAAAGTGAGGCTATAAACTTACAAAATCGGTTTAAAGTACTTGAGTATAAAAGCAATTGAGCATGTATCTCCCCCAAAGAGTTTATAAAACAAGCAAGTAGAAAAAGGGGTTATGAACTTCACATACGAGGATATATAGTTGGAAAAACATTTGGTTTAAGCATGTATCCCCCTCGCGGGTTTATAAAACATATAAATAATTAAAGGCGAGGCTATGAACTTCACCTTAATAGTACAGTGAAATCTGATTGATGGCAAAAGTATATGAAATGAAAGTAATGGCCTCGTCATGCAACCTGGGTAATATGTCAAGTCTTAGTTTGATTGGATATGTTTTATGTCATAATGTAATATCACTTTGATTGAAATATTATGGTAATATCGTATCACTGTTCAGGCCATCATAATTCAGTGGTCATGTAGTAAACGTTTGAGGAGCCAAGGCACTTTAAATCGTAAACCCAACAAACTCATCAAAACGTATACCCAAATGAAACCCCTCACATGAAGCTCCCTACTAACGTGGTACGATAAAATGTTAAGTTTCTTCAAAAGCTAGTTGATGATAAGTTACGTTAAATATGTAACGTAATTGATTTATAATGCGACGATCAATGATTAATAACGACAAATGTGTCGGGTTTTTAATAAAATCAAGTTTTATAATATTAATATATATTTTTATAATTTATATATAAAAATATAATATTTTATTAAGTTTGCAAAAATGGCAAAATATACCCTCGAATTATAAACTTTTACAAGTTTAGTCCTTTATATACAAAGTATATACAATTTAAACCTTTAACTTTGAAACTTGGCAAAATAGGTCCTTATAGTTATAACTTTGAAATAATGACATTTTCAGCCCCTGTAGTTATAAGTTTCAAAAAGTTACATCATATACTCCTTGCTTGGAAAATATTTACAAAACAAGTCCAAAATACCATGCAAGCTTATTTTAAGACTCTAAATGATATTTGCAGGTAATAGCTTATTATGATTTTAACAAGAGTTCATGTATGATTATTATGACCTTATAAGAGTACTAATACAGAAATCTAGCTTATTGAACGAGAATTTGAGCTTACGGGTTGAAGAATGGGTCGAATGGGGTTTATTACACTTGTACGCCTAGAACTTGACCTTCAGGGGTTTGTTTCTTGGTTTCTTTGCTTTACTTCAGCTCTTGGCACTTCTCTTGCTCCTCTTGATCAGCCTTGGGACGCCATTGTTGGTTTGGGTTTGAGTTTGAAGGTGTGAGATTGAAGAATGAAAGGGTTATGGCTATTTATAGTACTTGAACACTTAGGGACCAAGATTTAGCCATGAAAGGTGTCAAGCTTGTAGAGTTATGACTTAGATCAGCTAGGAGGGTGACAAGGAAAGGCTAGATGATGAGTGTTGGAAGCTAGAAGAGCTAGAATGCAAGGTGGAAGGATTTTTGGGGTGTTTGTGTGTTTGGCTGTCCAGGCCCTTGTTGCTGGGAGCGTGTATTTGTTGAGATGATGTTTGAGCGGTGGTGTTTTATGCCTTTTGGAGAGGCATGAATGAAATGACAATTCGTCCCCCAACAGTAATAACCTCGGCTAAAGTTACGGCAGATCTCGGTCTTATTCTCATTATAGGCATCGCAATCATGATTGTTGCGGTTGTCTTGAATCCGTGGTTGGGATGTCGCAAGAAGCACTTGTGGTGAGCTTGATGTAGTGGAGGTAGAAAGTATCGGTTGCTTAGACCGGAGATGCATCTCCTCAGTCGTAACCATGGTGCGAACAGTTGCTAGGTCAGGAAAGGGATCTTTGTGAGCAATTATTTAAGCAAGGCTTCCGTATTTTTTACTTAGGCCATTGATGGCATAGGTGACAATATCGTCATCATCCATGGTCGAGCCAAGGTCAGTAAGAAGAGTGATAATGGAATCAATCTTGGAGAAATAGGCGTTTGGTGTGTCGTCGCCCATTTGTATGACACGTAGTTCACCTTTTAAAGCAACGGTACGTGCCCTTTTGTTTTCTTAGAAGATGGTTTCGATGGTGTCCGAGGAGGCTTTAGCCGAAGCAGGGTTGGTGCTGATCATCCTTTTCCGAAGCATTAGAGAAAGGGTAAGAAAGATCCATGATTTTACGATGGAGTCAGCCGTGATCCATTCGTTGGTTGGTGGATCAAATGTGGACGTCGATCTATCGATGTGTTTTAGCACGTTAACGTTGCTGCAGTGTCCTTTGAAAAAGTAACTCCATGTGGAGTAGTTCGATTCCTAAAGATCGAGATTTTCAGGTACGAGACTATTGATGTTATGTACCGCGTAGAGTTTTTCAACCAAGGTAAGGGCAGGAGGGGGTGGTGGTGTATTCGAGTTTGTCATGGCAGAGTGATGAGTTCGACTGTTAAATCGAGGTGAGGTTTGATGATTTAGGGTTTTGGGGATCGGCTGTGAAGGCTCTGATACCATGTAAATGTGTATTCGTTTATATTGATTGAGATGAATACAATAGGATACATATATAGTATGCATAATGGGCCTAACCTAGTTACATACAAATACAAAGAAGGCCATGGGCCGTATAGACTGTTAACGGTAATACACTTTTTCAAAATTTTGAAATAGGTGCAACATAATAACAGTTTAAGTTTAAATCTCTGATTGTAGGCTATATCCAAAATGTATTAGAGCCAATAACATCTTGTACAAGAATATGAACTTCAAACCTAACTTTGATCCACAAACGGAAATCAAAATCTTGAGGCCAACAAGATATTACCGGGACAATAATACTAAGACGATAAAGAGGCTCACAATTGAAGAATTTCCACACCAAAGAGAATAGAGAAGCTCTAGAACATATGTATATAAATTTGACTTTTTTGGTTGGGTTTTTTCGGGTCGGGTTAATTTTTTGGGTCGGGTTATTTATCTTCAAATCCCCTACGCACCTTATTTACATTCCCTCCTTTTATTTACTCCCCCTTTCACTTTTTCTAGGGTTTCAGTTTCACACACTAAAAACACTCAGAGAATGAGCAGCACCACCAAACAACCGCTAGACCTCAACGACATCATCGCCTCCTTACCTACCGAAGGTACGTACCCTCACATCTCATCTCCAAACCCTATTTTTTTCATTTTTTTAATTTAATTTTTACGGTTTTCTGCAGGTTTGACTATGGAGGAGCGTGCTGGACTAGTCAACGCACTCAAGGTCTATATATCTAATTTTAATTAATTTTTTATTTTTACTGTTTGTAACTATGTGTGTTAGGTAGCGATTATCAGTTAAATTTTATGCGCTATTGTGTAATATAGTTCATAATTTACTTTTACTGTGAGTAATGTGTGTGTTAGTGATTATTAGTTAATTTGATAAGTAAATAATGCTTAGTTTTATAATTAGGTTAAAATTTATTTATTTCACTGTGTGTGTATTAGATAGCAACTATCATTAAATTTTGGCCTCAAGTGTTTAGTTTTGTACCTGTGTGTGTTAGGTAGTGATTATGTTTAGTTTTATTTGCGAGTGTTTAGTATCGTTATGCAGGTCAAAATGTAAATTCAGTGTGTTTGTGCGTAGTTGATATTAGGGCTGAGCATTAGTTTGGTTTTGCCTTGGTCCGTTCAGTTCGTTTATATGTGTTTTCAACCATACCCAACCTAGCCGAACCGAAAATCATAAATATATAGAACTAAAAACCGAACTGAATATGGTCGGTTCGGTTCGGTTCGGTTTTTGGTCTACTTTGCTCAGCCCTATGTGTATTTTGTTATGGTTAGTGTTAATCGGTTAATTTTATCCGCGAGTGCTTAATTTTGTAAAATCTGAAATTGTGTCCTTGTTTGTGTGTGTTAGGTAGTGATTATCAGTTTGAGAGTGTTCAATTTGTGGTGTGAGGTTAACATTATTTTTACTCTGAGTAATGTGTGTATTAGCCTATTAGCCATTAGGTAGTGATTATCGGTTAATTATGGCAGCGTTTTGTAATATAGGTTGAAATTATTTCTTAGTCTGTAATTGTGAATGTTAGGTAGTGATAATTGGTTACTTTTATCTGCGAGTGTTCAGTATTGTTTTGCAGATCGAAATGTGCTTATGCGTGTTTGATAGGTAGTGATTATTAGTTAATGAATTTTACAGTGTGTCAGTTTTGTTTCAGTTTGGCTCGGTTTAAAAGGTTTGGTGTGTTCTTCTCGGTTTTGGCTCGAGCCGAACCGAAACCGAAAATCATAAATATATAGAACAGAAACTGAACCAAATATGGTTGGTTCGGTTTTGCGTTATTTTGGAAAGTCGAAGCTCTTATAAATATACCATGCACGGGTTAATGCTGAAAAGAACCCTAGGTGTCCGTACTTGCTCTGACCTTTAACCTTAGTTTTAGACCACTAAATTATGTTATCTAGATTATAGCTCACGTGCTCGAGGACCACCTTTTGTTTTAGTGTATGTTTTTATCATCGCAATGATTCATATTCTAGTTCGTGATGTTTATTCTAGTGCGGTCTGAGGTTTTTTTACTTCCCTCATACTATGTCAAGGCGCTGATAATATTTTTCTTATTTCACAGAGTGAACATGATGAGCTAGAGGCGAAGTTTTTTTGAAGAAAGAGCTGCACTAGAAGCAAAAAATCAGAAGCTATATGCATCATTGTATTGAAAGTTGAAGATATGATCATGTCAACTTGCATATTTAATCATTGCCCGATCGTCGTTTTATTTCTAATTAGATAAATTTCATATTGAGTATGCTGGTTTTTCGATTGCTTTATTAAGTAGACTGTATGTTAAATAGGTAGACCGTGCTTAGTTGTAACAGGTGGGTAGGAGGGGAGTATAGTCAAATGAGTTAATAGTCTTATTTTACTGATCGGTTATTCTGACATTTGGTTTTTTTATTATGCAACCTGCCGATGCCATATAATTATAGTCAGTCTGTTTTTTCATGCACCATTAAGCTTGTTGCTGTAATAATGTCCTACAAACATCTATTGTGTATACTGTCAAGCATCACCAACTATGCGTGGCTGTAAAACAATCGTGATTTCTAAATCATCTTATATCATAACTGCAGAGATATGACATAGTGACTGGCGCTGTTGAGGTTGATGGAGCAAAGGAGGAAGATGCAATGGACCGGACAGATGATACAGGTAAAAAGATATTCTCTATTTTAGCTCTGTTATTGCAGTCTTTGAGCAATCTCATCAGTTTACGTCTATTGTTTCTTATATTTTGGAACTTCCAGTCTTTGAAAAGTGCCGTCATTATCTTCTATATATTTGCAGCAAAGGGCGTACCTGAGTTTTGGCTATCTGTTTTAATAACCCGTTGTTTTGTTGCTTGAGTGTCATGTATTGGCGATGAAGAAGCTCTCAAATACCTGAAAGATATCAAGTGGTGTCGTATGGATGATCCCAAGGGTTTCAACCTTGAGTTTTTCTTTGACACCAATCCATTCTTTACGAACTCTGTTTTGACAAAAGTATACCATATGATTGATATTTTGGAGAAAGCAATCGGGTAACCCATTATTCTCTTTTGCCTTAGTCCACAAGTTTTAGCAGGGGTGCTCATGTTATTTTGACACTTTGCAGGACAACCATTGAATGGCTACCAGGGAAATGTTTGACACAAAAGATCCTTAAAAAGAAGCCAAAGAAGGTATCTAAGAACCCTAAACCTATCACAAAGACCGAGGACTGTGAAAGTTTCTTCAACTTATTTAGCCCGCCAGAGGTGCCTGAAGATGAGGTAAGATCTTACTAAAACTGAATACCGGAACTGTTGACTTTCAATAGACGCAGCAAGTTTGACCCATTTACTAATGAATGGGTCAGTTTCATGTCATTTTTTGTTTCACACAGTCGAACAATTAAAAAATAAACAGGTACCCAATTAACGTAATTACAATTTGTGATTATCGTTGTTACAGTTTTTAAATCAAAATTAACATATTAGTTGTTCATAGTTTTTCATAATGACATCAAATTTTTGCAGGTCAATCTCATTTCTCATTTATAATTCTTGTTTAACGTCTTTGGGTTATCATTTGCAGGCTGAAGAACTTCAAAACCAGATGGAGCAAGACTATGATGTCGGGTGAGTAACTGAGACTGAGTAATAATATTTGTTTGACTTGAAGTCAGAATTGGCTTTGTACTAAATGCTTGAATCGATGTGACACCATATATGCTCTACTTTTGTTGCAGTTCAACTATAAGAGACAAGATAATCCCGCATGCTTTTTCATGGTTTAGTGGTGAGGCTAATGAAGAGGACTTCGGAGTTTTTGATGATGAAGTCAATGAAGATGACGAGGATGATGATGAGATTGAGGAGGACGAAGAAGAGGATGATGAAGAGACCAAGACCAAAACCAAAAAGAAGGTATGACATATTCTTGACAGTTTTTATCAATAAGAGGTGGCAGTTTTTAACCATTTAGTTATGAGTGGGTCGTTTTGGTCATGTTTTACATTTAACGGGTCTTACGGGTAGAAAAAGTAGCTAGTTCTGAAACATGGCAAATAGGTTAAGAAGTTGCGAAAGTGTAATTTAGATCATAAAGTGTTTTGACGGAAATAAATACCCAACGTTCTATTTTGCCACCTCTAATATTATATTATGCTTCATTTTTGGGAACATGCTAATCATTGTTTATAATTTGATTCCCTGAATCCCGCAGTCATGTGGATCCAAGGTAATTTAATTTTATTCCCTGCTTCAATATCTGACTTAGTAATATATAGGTTGTGTCGTTGAATATGACCATGTGATTATTAGTTAATTTTATTGTGATTGGAAAATAGATTATTGTTTATGCGATTAATATTGTATTTGGAAATCGGATGTTCTCGAGAATTTGAAACCTGCTGTCAGGAAGCGAGTTGAGGTCTTGAGAGATATTCAGGTAAAGAATGTTATTGTGTTATTCGGTGTTTGTTAATTGATGTATGAGACTGTGATTGTAGCATCTTATATTATGAGATTGGGTAGTTGTTTCGGATTGTAGAACCGACATGAGCTCTCTTAATTTTCTTTCGTTTGGTTTGCATATAGAAGCAACAGAGTATTATTCT
>BQNB010103726.1:0-23972 GCA_026074375.1 Tanacetum coccineum | reverse complement strand
TACTTCCGGCTACATATATATTTTATTTTGGTGAACTTTTAACCATTCCTTGTGCAAAGGTAATTGGTTGAGTGTTTGCATATATATATATATATATATTATTGATCGAATCAATACTCTTGATTAGGGATGATGGAATACAGATCCTAGAGCTTAAATAAAGTATTATCAATGAAGTTTGATCGTTGGTTCTAGTTAAAATGGGTTGAAATTGAAAGAATAAGCCGTAGCTTGGAATTAGGGCTCGTATAATACTTTTAGGGTTTTCTAGATTTGTAATTCTTGTACATTGTTGAAGAAAGGATGGTTAATGATAGATAAAGGTTTGTAAACTTCTTTTATGGGTTTACATTGACTCTTGGTTGCTTACTTGAGAATGAGATGGTCTGAAAATGAGTAAACGGGTCAAAATCACAATTAGGGTACAATTAGGGTTTCCTAGATTTATTTCTTATGTAATTGAAGTAGAATGATGAAATGATGATGGAATGATGTTTGAAAATGATTGATAATGTTATAAATTAAGTTATTAAAACTTATTTGAGAGTTGGTTTAGGTTTACAATGGATAAAAATGAAGAAACGTGTCATGGTTTAGAATCTAGCTTGGTTTTAGGGTTTAGGGTTTTGAATTAGGGTTTTGAGTGTAAATATGTGTGTGAAGTCTTATGAATAGAATAATTAGTGTTTACACATTGTAGATTAAGTGTAGTAGCTTGTACAAGTGGTGGTGAAGAAATAAGAATGAAAACAGAGGTAAAACGGCTATTTTAGATGTCATGCTCAATGACTTGTACATTGTGCTTTGAAAACTTGTACTTGACTTGGAGGGAGTTTATATTTCAAATGAGATGTTATGTTACTTGTATATATGCTTTAGTAGCTTGTACATTCACTTTAGATATTAATCCTTCATGGAATTAGGGTTTAGAGGCATTTGATAACGGTTTAAAGCCCGTTTTGATATAACGTTGCGAATGGTACATTATAGGAATAATGTACTTTGTAATAAGGATATGATGATATTGACTTGACATATTGTGATGTTTGCTTGACATATATGAAAATAGGATTGCCATAGATAGGTTGCGTGAGTTTGTCTACTTTAGTTATGACATACTGAGATATATAAGTAATGTAATAAAGCAAAAAATTTCCCTGTACAATTGTGATCATAGTAAAATAGGTTGATGAAAATTCTTGGGTTGTTATAAAGTTACCTTAAGCAAACGGTGAGAAAGTATTTCAACGTAGAGAATAACGATATCGAACGACTCTAACCGCGCTTCAGAAACAAAAAATAAATACGAAACGTCGGACACGACGTTTATAAAGGAAATAGACACCCATAAGTGTTTGTGCTATAGTTTATTTAACAAAAATGTGTCATTACAAACTCAGTAGGTTTTTATAAACGTTACGCCATTCTTACGAAAAGTTACCATTTTCATAAAGTTACTATTTTAGGAAAGTTTCCATTTTAGGAAAGTTTTTACTTTTGGTACGTTAATACCGTCCCATATATTTGCTAAGTCCATATTTCCAAAAACGCACTAACGAAACCTAAACGTCTACTTTTCACATCCATCTCGCTAATATATACCAAAAGTTACTATTTTTAGAAGTTTTCCGTCTTTAGAAGTCCCGACACCCGAACGTTAACGATGTTTAATAATAAAAGTTGTTAAGTCCATTCTGCGCCTAAACTCCCTAAGGTATCCTAAACGTCTAAGTTTCCATTTTTATTCCGCCAATAGTGACTTTATGTTATTTACAAACCTTCCATTTTTAGAAATCCCAACGCCATCCCGATAATATGTTTATGACATTTCTAATGTTTCTACTTAATATACAAGTGTTACTATATGTTTTGCCAATGTTTTTAAAGCCCAAACAAACCCGAAAGTGTCCGAAAACTCATTTTCATGTTCCAATCAGCAACCGCATTAAAAATCTCCTTACATGTTTCGTGATTCTTAAAACGGCCATAACTCCTTCGTTATAAGGCGGATTTTTACGTTCTTTATATCAAAATGACGAGAAAAACATTATCTATTATTTACTATTGGTTTTGGCATCTCAAAACATTTTAAACACCCCTTAATCATATTATAAAATTCAGACAGCAAGTATATTTTTTTGTAAACGCACTACAAACTCAACCACAACTCTACAATAGTGCCTAGTCTGACCTAATCTCGTTCTCAACTAAACCAACCAACAACACCACTCTTAAATCTAGCCTAATCATATCCTCATCATCAAATCAACACCCTAATCAACTCACTTTTCAACCCATCTCAAAATATAAAATCAAAATGCATAAATTTTAATATTTCATACACCCATTTAGTTTCTTTTTGAAAAACAACACAAACACCATAGGACCTATTTAATACTTGACCAAGAATGATAAGAACATAAAAGAGAGTAAATAAGTTTAAGAAATAAGCTTACAATAATGATGATTAAACTTATGAAATAAGAAATAAAGATGGAAGACTTGGATCTTGAAAAACCCTAAATATGAATCAAAACCCTAACTCTTGGATCATGAAATAAACCTTAAATCAAAGAAACCCTTTCTTGGAAACACCTTAGATCTTGTTAAAATAAAGTTTTGAATGTGTGGTTTATGATATGAATCAAAGTTATGGATGGTTTGTATGTGTGTGTTGTGTGTGCCAAAACCCTAAAGAGAAAAGGAGAGAAAGAAAATGTGTTGGTGAGGCTTGGAATGATATGTTCACCCTAGATGTGAAGATGTGTTGGTATATATAGTGCAATAACTAGGGTTTAAGTTTAATAAATATTAACCAAGTCAAATGACTAACCCATCCCTTGAGGTATGGGTGGTTCGGTTAGGGTGCAGTACCAAGAGAAAAAGGATGAGCCAATATTGTAAGCTAGTGACATGTATGAACTGATGTTCAAATTATAAAATGGTTAAGTATGTAAGACAAATAAGGTTGATGCTTTTGTGAGAAGATATTAGCTAGTGACAAAATAATGGAGGACCACAAGTACTAGAGCAAGAAAAACAAAACTACAAAGTTTATGGTGGTGGTGGTTTTGACGTGTAGGAGTGGGGGAGAACAAGAGGACAAGAAGTTGGACCACTTTTCTTTGGCTCCAATGAGATCTCTCATTGGCTATTTCAAGTAGTCTAATATGGTGGTACATGGTGTAAGCAAATTTTGGTTGCATGGGAAGGATAATACAAAAATGTCATTATCTTGCATGTGTGGAGTTGAAATTCAAAATAAAGTAGAAAGATTCCACAAGAATTAATTTAAGTGTGTATGTATGCATGTGAATTGAGTAAGGGGAGGGGTGAAAACGTAATTCTAGGCTTTTAAACCCAAGATATACGATAACTAGAGTTTACATGAAAAGATTACGGGTTTCCGGGGTTCTGTTTGATCAAAAACGCAAAAAACGTAATTTTTACGTGAAAACGTAAAAATCGTAACCGAAAGTGTACATAAACTGCGTAATACTTTGAAATGATAAAATAATGCATATAACACGTAGACTAATCCAAGTCCGAAGCCGAAACGCGTCCGATGATGTTTTTCAGCTTTACGCGGGACAACTTCCCGGTTTTAAGTCAATTTTAAATGTAACGTATAAAAGTCAAAAGAAATGATCGGAAAAGTTTAAAATAACGTCTTAAAATTTATGGGGTGTGGCATCATTTTCTCGTTAAAAGGGCTTTGTCCTCAAAGCTTAAAACGTGATATTTAGTGCTGTTATAGATTTTGAAAACATGTGGGGGGTATTTCCTTAGAAATTGAACTTCGCGCTCCTAGGTGAATGACGAGTGTTTCTTTAGACAAACACTCCTTTAGGTTTGGCACATGAAAGGTGCTATGGACTCTGCTTAGTTATTTTAAGAGTCTGAGTATATAAGCAGTGGTTCTTACTTTAGCTAGAATCTTAAATGGTTCAATATATCTAGGGTTCAGCTTTCCTCGCTTGCCAAAACGTATCACTCCTTTATATGAAGATACCACTAACTTGAAATTCTAAGGGTTTATGTCTCACGTCAGCATAATTCTTTTGATGATCACGATTATCCAAATTGTGTAGTAACAACTTGTTGTCCTTGGCAGGCTTGTGTTAAAATTCATGGCTATATTTTCCCATTTCCAATGGGGTATTTCTGGTTGTACTAGTAACCCATATGGCTTCTAGTAATTGTCCCTCATCCCTAAACACGTCAAGCACTTGCTGACATAGGTGGCGAGCTTTGCTTCCATGTCGGGCCATGGGTACAACTACTTAAGATTATGATATATCTTATCCGGTCTAGAGTGGATGAAATACTTAGATTTTGTGTGACCCATGCATGATCAATTTTCTTAAGTCTCTATAGTGTGATAACCAATTCCTGCTTCTAATGCAGAAAGTTCTATCGGGGCGAGTCTTAAAATCCTTGTCTGTACCATGAAGGTTCTTATCCTTAACGTTCTCTTTCTTGAGAGCTTCTACTTGTGCCTCATGAATTTGTGGCGGTGGGTTTGAAATAATGGTCATCACTAAGGCTCTCACCTTGAGAGGCTTAACTCGTTTCTTTCTGCGTGGGCAATCTGCTAGCAACGTTTGCTTTTACAAGGGATATCGAATCTTACATGTCGTAAACATTGAACAATCTTACAGGTCTCATCATTCGATTCATATAGATCTAGAGTTATTGTAAGAAGCTCTTATTTGTTAGGGTTTTAGAAGACTTTACCAACTTACTAGTGTTGGTTTCAACACTTTAACGGTCTGCTAGTGAAGATAGTGCTGCTGAGAAGATCGAAGAATAAAACTAAGTCTTTAGTTACAGTTAGAGTATAGTTAGTAAACTAGCCAGTACATTTGTTAGTACGCTAGCTAAGTTAGTGTTGTTAGTAAGTAATGTTTACTGCTGCAGCATAAAATAGTTAGTGCTATTAGGAGATATGCATGAGTTAAATTAGGAATAGATATGCATTATCTCCTCACACGTTTTGTAAGCCCATTAGGGTTATCCTTGGTGTATAAAAGGAACCCTACGGCATTAGTTAGAAGACAACAACAACAATACAACACAAGTATCAATATTCATAGTTAGTAATCTGTAACCTAGCAGATTAATATAAATCAAAGTTTAGTTTTATTCATTGTTCTTCTTAGCAATATAAGTTAGTTTTCGCATAACTTATAATTGTTTATAGTCATTGTTTCTCTTGTAGTTTGTTTGGATCTATCCAGATAGGCTACCACCCTCAATAGGCTAGAAAGATCTATTCAAATTGGGATCCACAAGTGGTATTAGAGCGTGTAGAGAAACTCTGAGTAAGAAGAACCAAAAACCCACCAGTTATAAACCTCTACCTTACAGGTCTATTCAATGGCAGGATCAGAAGATGATATTCCACCACCACCACAAACACAAACACCAACACAACAAGCCCCTCACACTGTCTCAACCATCAAACTCCCTATTCTTAAGAAGGGAGAGTATGACATATGGACCATGAAAATGGAACATTACTTGGCCCATACAGACTATCTTATATGGGAAGTCATTCAAAGAGGCAATGTGTTAGGAAAATATTTGTAAACAAGAACTTAATATAACTTTTGATTTAAAGTTAAGTCTGTTAGTTATAGTTAGTACTGATAGAAATAGTTAGTACTGTTAGTAATAGAAGTTAAGTCTGGTAGAGCAAGTTAAGTCTGCTAGCATTAACTTAAGTCTGACAGTATTAAAGTTAATACTGTTTGACCAGACAGTTAAGTCTGTTGTAATTATAGTAATAGTTATCACTTAGCGTTAATCTAGAAAGATAAGCCATTTATCTCTAACGCGTTTAGGGTTCCTTAAGTTTATAAAAGGAACATAGAATAGTATTGTAAACATATGAGTTGATTGAGAATTTACAATCAAATAGTAATAGTAATAGCAAGTTTGATAATTGTTCTTGTGTTCATCTTGGTATAGATATTGATATTCCGCGTCAATATTTATATTCACAAGTATTGTCTCTCATAGTATCTTTGGATTCATTCAAAGGACTATAAGTCGTGTAAGGCTCATTGAGATCCTTTTATAAGGACCTACAAGTGGTATCAGAGCCACCAAAGGGACTTTACACAAGATTGAACATAGATCAAAACCTTTATTCCACCAAATCAAATAGTCATGTCTGCAAACGATAATTTTTCTCTTAATGATGATGAGGAACTTTCTCTTCATGAATGAAACATCTTTAGATGGATCTCTACCATCATCCAACAAAGAGATGCTCCTGCTAAACCACCTCAAATTATCACCACAAACACAAACTTTACAAACAGTAAACTGCCCGTTTCAAAATGATGATTAAAAAAAAAAAAAAAAAAAAAAATGATACTTGGAGCAATGGGAAATGGAAACATTATCTTGAGTATATAGAAAATGAGGTGTGAAAGTGATTCAAGAATGGGGAACTTCAAGAAGTGAGTCACCAAAGTAGGAATGGTGGTATACAGGTTCTTCCTCCAACAACACACAGGAAGAACAATTTGCTGATGAGAAAGAAAGGAAAGCTAGAACACTGCTGTTAATGGCTGTTCCAAAAGATCATCTCAGGCGTTTTCATGGCATGGATGATGCCAAAGAGATCTGGGCAGCTATCAAGACAAGGTTTGGTGGTAATGCGAACTCGCAATAAATGCAAAAAGGCTGTTTTGAAAAACAACAGATTTTGAGGCAATTACTACTCATCTAAGGAAAGCTTAGAGAAGGGGTTAATGATAGGTTTCCAAAAACTAACCGTCGTAACCTTAACTACTACAATAACTACCTTCATAACTCTCCTATCACATTTGGATGCCCTTGGTGCTGGAGTGTCCAATGAAATGCAAATCACAAGTTTTTGAGGTCCCTTCCTCCTGATGGGACATCTAGCCATGACATGAGAACAAAGAAAGAATATGACACTCTGTCAATAGATAAATTATACAATAATCTGATGTCATTGAACAAGACATCCAAATACAACATCTTCTTCCCTGGCCATCTGATAATAGTGCTTTTTCTATCCATAGCCAAAGCCTCTTCAAGCAAGCAAAAGCCAAGCCACACAGCTCAGGAAGTTTATAGTTCTTATACCAACTTCCCCCGGTACCTAAGATCCACTCCCGGAACACTTAGTCCTTCCCCCCACTCCATGTCTTCCATCCACCGTCCCCTGTAATAAAATAAATAAGAATGGAGATTTGATTAAAAAAGTCTTCCAAAGCAAAACCAACTGCTACCCTCCATACTCTGGTCGTTGCTGATGAAGTTTTCCCATTCTTTTCTAGCTACAAATGCTGATGATGAAGATTGGATACATAAGCTAGATCAAATTGATGAGCTGGATTTGGAAGAAATGGATAAATAAATTGGCAATTGGCTATGACTGCTATAAAGATTAAGAATTTCTACAAGAAGACAGCAGAAGGCCAAATGGATGGAAAAATGCATGTGCATTTTGATAAGTAGAAAAGTTGAATGTTTCAATTGCCACAACTACTGGGCATTGTTGCTAAGGGAGTGGCAAGTTAAAGTTCAAAGGAAGGTAGCAGCAGGAAAGCAGGTAGAGGTCCAGGATTTTAAGCAGTGAGAATGAAAAGAAGCTTTGATGACTATTGATGAAGGACAGATAAATGGGTAGCGAAGCAGACAACAGATGAGAAATCTCAATATGCTCTAATATGCTTTCACTGTGAATAATGAGGTATCCATGTGTTCTAAATTGTGTTTAGATTCATATAATGCTCTTCAAGCTAAGTATGATGAACTGCAATCTGAATTTGGTAACCAAGAAGCTAACCTTAGTTTGCCCCATAAGAATAGTTGTTAAGAAATTAAGAATTCAGCTTAAAGCCTCACCACAAACAACAATCCTTCCTTAACTGAAAAATTAAATTTTCAAGCCAATCAAATTTTTGAAAAAGATGAAAAGCTGAAAAAGTATAGAAGAATAGGAATGAAAGCTGTCAAAGACAAAGATGCTTTACAAAAAAATTTTGACTCTTGGTCTGCATCTTCTAAAAATCTTTGGAAGCTAATTGATTGTGGGATGAGCTCAACTGTTAAGATAGGTTTAGGATATGGCATAAAATCAAATGCTGAGGTCCTAGGATATGAGGAAGAGATAAGTAGAGGTATTTTTGCTTTTAGGGAAACCAATGCAGGATATAATGATATCCCACTATACAGCAGATTCAAACAGGTAGAATATAAAGGTGTCCCTCATCCTCTTAGTGGTGATTATACCCCTAGGGAACAAGAGGACATAGATGATTCTCTGTATGAGTATGGTAAATATGGGCTTCAACCTCAATCTCCTAGTCCTATTGAGTCTGATGCAAGTTCCACTGTTTCCTCAACTTGTCAATCCAATGACAGTGATGGGGGGGGGAAAAGTAACTGTAATCTGACCATTTCATTAATGATGACACCTAATCCCTATACCTTCTAGTGAGCAGGTTACCACTTCCACCCAAAAGACTCAACCACAAGTGCCTAAACCTCAACAAACAGTTGACCCTAGTTTTATTCACAGCATGTAAAAACTCCTAGGCAACCAATTAGGACACCAGTGACTCCCTCACCTATTCCTTCAACAAAGACAGAATTGAATCAAAGATAAAAAGGAATTAGGTGCAGGATAAACGTTTTGAAAGAAAACCATGTTTTATGTGTGGAAGTCTTAGTCACTTGATTAAGGATTGTGATTATTATGAGAAAAAGATGGCAAGGGAAGCTGCTCTTAAGAGCACAAGGGTGGTTCATGCTGATGTTAGGCAAGCTACACCAGCCTGGACTAACTCTAATAGGGTGAATAAAGCAAATCAATTCACTCCCAGACCTATACAACTAAACAACATTAGACCCAACCTTAGTACTGCTAGAAACACTATTAAAACTGATAGGGTAAATGTTAATACTGGTCATGGAAATGTTAGTTCTGTTAATTCTGGCTCTCATTTTAAGTCTGGTGCTTCTAGATTTAATACTGGCAAGCAACATGTTAATTCTGGTAGTGTGCATGTTAATTCTGGCTCTCATTTTAAGTCTGGTGCTTCTAGATTTAATACTGACAAGCAACATGTTGTACCCCTGTTAGAGTAGAAATAGACCAGTATCAAACAACAAAGCCTAAACCTTCTCAATGAATCTAACAGCCCAAATAGAAATGTTTTTTTAACACAAAGATCACCTGTAAATAGACCCTTTTCAAGGAATACAGCATACAAGTCAAATAAATATGCTGTTAAAGGCAAAGTGGGTACTGCTGTTAAGACCTTAGCAGGTTGTGATTGGAGAAAAACAACACCACTCTCCAATACCAATAGTGGACCAACCCCTGATTCAAATGTTAATGTTTCTAGAGGTCCACAAGGCAGACCCAAGCCTGTGAAGGCCTGGGTCCCAAAGACAAACTAATCTCTTTTTTTGATTGTGCAAGGACATCCCACTGAAGCATATGGAAGCATAGAGGTATTTTTGATAGTGATGTTCTGGGCACTATGACTGGTAACAGGGCCCATCTTGTAGATTAATCAAGAACTGTCCAAAGTTGGGATTCTGTTCTTTTGGAGGAAGTAAGGTAGTAATCACAGTGAAAAGGTACAATTAAGATGAGAAATTTTAGTTTTTTGATGATTGGCTTTGTGAAAGAACTTGGATCATTTTAACTTATTCGCATATCTCAGATATTGTGATAAAAAGCAAATGTACTTTTTTACTGAAAAAGAATGATTTTGTGGTGTCCTCCGCTGAATTCAAGATGCCTGATGCAAATCAGGTTACTTCTTAAAGTTTCCTAGGCAATCTACAACATGAAAACTTTTGATATGAAAAATGTTGGCTTTCTTCAAAGGATACACTTGTTATTAGCAAAAGCCCTCAATATAATGAAGCTAATTGTGGTGTTGGATTGGTGGGGGGGGGCGGGGGGGGGGGGGGCACAAAATCTGAGGTAGGTCCACCTAAGTGGTTGCAAAAACTTAAACAAACTTGTAAAAGATAATCTAGTTAGAGGGTTACCTTCCAAGAGTTTCAAAAATGACCAAACAATGATGTTGCATTGTCAAAAAAGAAGGGAAAGCAACACCAGGAGGCGCTTCCTAAAAGGCCAGAATTGACGTGATGTAGTTGTGACACTCACTTAGTGAACGCAAGTACACAAAGGGTTACACGAAAGCCATGCAAAACCTTCGCACTTGCGTAATGGCATGCTGATTTGGACCAACTCTGTGAGAGTAATCAATCAAGCAAGTTACTTCTGAGTGATACTGATGACTGGTTCAAGGTTTTGTTGGGTATTCTTTCTAGCCAAAAAGGATGAGACTAGCAACATTCTTAAGACTTTTATAAAACAGAATAAAACCAACTTAATCAAAAGTAAAAAACATTAGATAGAATAATGGACAGAATTTACAAACAGGTTATGCTTGAGTTCTGTGGGAAAAGGGTATAAAACAGGATTTTAAGTAAGCCAAGAAACTCCTCAGCAAAATGGGGTTGCTGGAAATGAATAGGAACCCTTATAGAGGCTGTTAGGACTATCTAGCTGACTCACTACTTACCTACCACTTTTTGGGCAGAAGCAGTTAATACTGCTTGCTATACCTTCACAGGTAGGGTGACCAAGCCTCAGAACAAACTCCTTGATGACTTTTGTTAGGAAAACCACAACCAATCCTTAGCTACATAAGACCATTTGGGTGCCATGTTACCATTCTCAATACTCTTAGCCCACTAGGAAAGTTTGATGAGAAATCTGATGAGGTTTTCTTGTTGGTTACTCTGTGAATAGTAAAGCCTTTAGGGTTTATAATTTAGTAACCAAAAGAGTTGAAGAAAACCGTTCAGTCAACTTTCTTGAGGAAAAACCAAATGTACAGGGAATAGGGCATAGGTGGATGTTTGACTTAGACATCTTACAGACTCTATGAACTATATACCTGTTTTCTGTGCACAATCAAGCTAACCCTGCAGGTTCAAAGGATCCATTGATATTGATGTGCAGACTGAGGAAGCTGCAGAACTGATGGTGATTACTTCTACATCTCAAACTGAAGCAACTAGAAAAGCAGTTAGTTTTCTGAAGAGATTGCCTACAAAGAAGCATTCACTCCCCAAAGCACCATCCTTCTACACCATATCCAAATCTCAGATGGACATTATAACTTTAAAAAAGAGCTGGATGCTCTTGCTTTGAAGCACTTAGGACCATATACTAGCAACTGGGGAAAAAACCTACCATACTAAACTAGTTAATACTGGTAGTAATTACCTTAATACTGCCTTTTGAGGAGGGTTTAATACTGAAATACTGAAGCTATCTCTCCCAGTTGCCTATCATGAAGAAGAAAGTCCTTCTCTGATTCAGATGAGAAACACATGCCTGAAATAAGGATTTATGATAAATTCAAGTGATTGTATTTTTGAAAAGGCTTCTTAATGAAATTAAGGGATTATTTCTGATTTCACAATCTACCGAGATAGGTAGATGTTCCTACAAATCCCCACTCCTAAGATTCACAATGCCATCCACAAAGCAAATCCTTAGAGATCCCGATACACTGGTCAACTATAAGGTCTTCTCTCAAAGAAAATCACTGAGCACATGCCTAGTGACTACAACAGCACCCCAAAGAAGCAATCCATATAGATCAACAACATGTGGCTTTTTGCTGCTTTTTATCTCAATTTGAAAACCAAGGAAAGTCTCAGAAGCTCTTGAGAGAAGAAGTTGGTTAAGCTATGCAGGAAGAACTGTTGCAGTTCAAGCTTCAACAAGTATGGGTTTTTTGAGTGATTTACCCAATGGTGCTAAACAGTTATAGTAGCTAAATGGTAAACAGGAACAAGAAGGATAAGAGGGGAGTAGTTGTCAGGAACAAAGCAAGGCTGGTAGCTCAAGGTCATAGGCAAGAAGAAGGGATAGACTATGATGAGGTTTTTGCTCTGTAGCAAATTGAAGCTATCAGGTTATTTTTAGCCTTTCCTCCATTAGGGATCATAGTCTATCAATTGATGTTAAGAAGTGCTTTTCTGTATGGCACTTTGATGAAAGGTCTATGTCTCACAACCTCCTGTTTTGTTGATCCTTGATCATCCTACAAAGGTTTATAAGGTGGTCAAAGCTTTGTATGGATTGCACCAAGCCCCTAGAGCTTGGTAGCACATTGTCAACATTCCTAAGTAGCATGAACAAAAGAGGCACCAATGAACCAACTTTATTCATTAGAAGAAACAAAAAGGATATCATGTGGTTTCATGTATGTTGATGATATTAATTTGGTCTACCAGACAGTCTTGGTGTGATGAGTTGTGAAGCTTGATGCAAACGCAGGCTTTCAAAGAGTTACTGGTAACTTACATTCTTTTTTAGTCTACCTTCAAGCAAATAAGGACGGCATCTTCAATATCTTAAGACAAGTATCCTAAGACAAGTATGTACTGAGATTTCCACAGAAATTTGATCTTGTGAATGTCAAAGTTGCCATCACTCCCATGGAGACCAAGTTGCCTTTGACAAAGGATGAGGAAGCTTTTGATGTAGATGTACACTTGTACAGATCTATGATAGGTTCCCTCATGTACTTAACTGCTTCTAGACCTGATATTATGTATGCAGTATGTGTTTGTTCACGTTTTCAGGTAACTCCAAAGACTTCTCATCTCAATGCTGTCAAGAGGATCTTCAAGTACCTCAAGGGCAAACCAAACTTGGGATTATGGATCCTAGGGAATCACCCTTGATTGGAAGCATTCTCTGATTCTGACAAAAAAAAAAATTAAAAAAAAAAAAAAAAAAGTATTATGGTGGTTCCACCTTGACAGAAATCCACACATGGTTTGATGCAATTCGTGGACAAAGACTTATCTCTTGGCAATGCAAGAAACAGACCTATTGTAGCCACTTCACAGACTGAAGCTGAATCTTTAAATGTAGCTCTGCAAAATGCTGTGGACAAGTGTTGGGTTCAAATCATTGTTGGACTATGTTTTTCAAACTTCATGAATACCAAAATCCACATTGATAATGAAAGCACAATCTGCATTGTGAAGAACCCAGTCTATCATTCTAAGACCAAACACATTGAGATTCGTCACCACTTCATCAGAGATTGTTATGAGAAGAAGCTCATAAATGTGGAGAAAATCCACACAGACTTAAATGTTGCTGACTTGTTGACCAAACCATTTGATGGACCTCGGTTTAATTACTTGGTGGTTAGCATTGGTATGATCAACCCATAGCAACATTTAAGGGGAGACTTAATGGGTATAGTTTGTTCATTAAAATAGCTAAGTAATTTTAATTCTGTTAGTTTATTACTTTTAATCCTGGTAGCTATATTCTATTAATACTGGTAGTTAAGTAGGTTTAATTCGGGTAGTTAATTTCTTTTAAACATGGTAGTTATAATTTCGTTAATAACTGGTAAGTTCAAGTCAGTTAATTCAAGGTGGTAAATTCAACACACGTTAAATTCTGTTTTGAAATAGCGTTAATTTCAGGTTTGACTCTTAAATTAATTCTGTTTGACCCAAATTAAGTCTGTTAGTGGAAATTTGTTAATACTGGTGGTTAAGTTAAGCCTGGTTGCGGAATTTGACTTTTCTGCTTAATCACTGTTTAAATTACCCGTATAGATATATTTACGGCGCAATAGTCCGTCCACAGAGTAGCTAATAGAGATAAAGTTTGATTTCTCTTTCATACTTTTCTTTTATTGCTATCTCCTTTTCTTTTGCAAAGTCAAAAATTTCCTTTCTAACGAAAACAGTCAAGCGTTCTGCTACCAGCATCTACATTTTCATTCACAATTCAACCTAAGTACTTAATACGGGTGTCACATGGCTCAATTAAATTATTGTGACAAACACAATCAAGTAGGGTATTTTTGCGCAAGCCTAACAGAGTGCAGGGTTGCTGAGATAGTACTTTCTTCGAGTTCCAACCTCAGGTATGCAGTTAACTACCTTAATCCAACTATCTATGATTCTCTTGTGAAACAATTTTGGCAGAGTGCTATTGCAAGTACTAAAGAGGATGGGTTTTTCGAAATTAGTGCAACAATTGATAACATCAGGTACACAATTACTGAGGCGTCAATTAGGGAATCACTTAAATTAGATGACGCCACAGGAATTACAATGTTACCTAATGATGACCTTTTTCAGGGAATGGGCCAAATAGGGTATCCTACTGATGGAACTTTTACCTTTTGGAAAAGTTTCTTTACACCACAATGGCGATATTTGGTCCACCATCTTTTGCACTGTATAAGCTCTAAAAGTATGATGGGGATCAATTTGGTAGCAATATCTCCTGCGTTGACTGTCTATCCACTGGTAGAGTTTATAATTTTTCAAAACTCATTTTTGATGGTATGATGGCCAATTTGAAGAACAAGAAAAAGTTTTTGATGTATCCCCGTTTTCTGCAAATAATTTTGAATATTCAAACAGAAAACAAACACCCTTATCTAGCTGTGAGCCTGACCAAAAAGATATTTGGGAATATGAAAAGGGGTTTTCAAGGGGCACCAAGACCTTTATTGCCTTCCATGTTGCTTGTTGCTACTAACCCTATTGCAGGACAAGAACATGCTGCTCAAGCTCAATCCCAACCATTACCTCCACCTCCACCTATTCCATCACCAACACCAACACCTATTCCAACACCTACATCACCACCACCACCACCTATTCCAACACCTACATCACCAACACCACCACCTATTCCAACACCTACATCACCACCACCACCACCACCACCTGAGACTGAACCTCCAACAGATGAGCACACTATTAGGAGCAATCTCCTGTCCACCATCACTTATCACCATCACAGCACAGGCTCGCAAGTCACCTTGCTCTACAGATGAATTAGCTTCAAACATTCCCAAGTTGATTTTCCAAGAATAATAGCCATGGAATGATCTTAAACAAACCAACTAACCATGGGAAAGCAATTGTGAAGCTAGTCAAGAAGGTGAAGAAGTGGAAGGATTTTCTAAAGAAGGAAAATTTTAGTTTTGACAGATCAGAGGATGAAGAACCTGAGGTTCAAGGGAGGAAAAGTCAAGCTGCCCCAAATTCCGTCAAAACAAGACTAGGTACTCTCCTACAACAAAAGGACATATGCTTCAGGGAGGAACAAGAGGAAGAAATAAGCCAAACACTCTTGAACATCCCAAACGCTCTCAAAGTTGCTTCTTTAAAGTCCAAGGTCAATTGACAAAGGAAGGAGGTACAAGAGACGAAAAGAGTCTACATGCAAGAAAGTAGTCTCAAGCTTGGACTTCTTCAAGAAAAATACTGTGCTGAAAAAGATTAATGACTACTGTGAGGTAATTGGCTGCTAGTATTGAAGTTAATACTGTCTAGTAAAGTAATTCTTGTAGTATTGAACTTAATACTGTTATTGACAAGACATATACGCTGGTGAAATAAAGGACTAAGAGAAGGAAAGCCTCCTATCTCAGTAAAGAAACTCCAAGAAGACAAAGGAACAGATCTTACAAGAAAAGCAACCTTGCAAAGCAATAATATGTGAATTACCTTACAAAGAGAAGATGAGGCAGAGCAATACATTTGGATGCTCTCTAGCACAAAGGATTGCAAGAAGAAGAAAGTTGACTGAGCAACAGAAGAAAAGAAAACCTCAGTACAATTTGAGGCTCACACTAAACAAATAAGATTGACTTGATTAGAGCAAAACTTGAAGCCAATGCAGAGTTATCAAAGAGCATGCTTGGAAGTGAACTTCAAGGAGAAGACTTTGCTAAGAAAATGGTGGACCTTGTGAATCAAAGAAAGAAGTTTTTTGCTGAAGAAAGAGCCAAAGCTAAAAGGAACAAGCCCATGACCCAATCACAGCTAAAGACTTACATGATAACTACTTATAGAATCAAGGGTCAAGGAAGTTGAAATCAGCTGGAGGAAGGTATAAGCCTTTAAAGAAGTCAAAGAAGAGTTTGACAAGCTTATAAGACAGGTTGAGTCCTTTGCTCCAATATGTTCTGAACCACTAAAGATAGCTTGAAAAGAGTTGTGAAGAGCTTCAAACAAAGACTCCAAAGAGACTGAAAAAAGACAGAAGATGAGAAGCAAAAGATGATGAACCAACAAAGAAGCTTACAACTAGAAGAAAACCGAGTAGCAATGAAATTATCTACTAGTGGGATGAGAATTTCTCTGATGATCAGATAAGGTTTGATGACAATGAAAATACTACACCCAGGACCTGCCCCACCATTAGACACAAGAACCTTTAGCCATGCCAACACCAATTGATACTACAAAACCGCTACAACCACAAGGAGACCAAAGAGAAACCCACCATGAACTTGCCGATGAAATCTAACCGTGATACAAAAAATTTGTGAGCTAAGTTAACGACTATAACAAGGGAAGCCCATACTGCTTAGATACAGGAAACGACCATAACAATCTCAGGGTATTTGACTGGTGCCTGATGATAAATTAGAAAGGGATTCTGGAAATGTAACGGCTATATGTTTAGAAGAACCTCTAAGGCACAGATTCAATATGGGGTGAGATGGAACAACACAAGCTTGTACTATGGAGATACTATGAAGACAAGTCAGAGGTACATTTGTTGAACTAAGGATCTATTGATGTTTATTATGTTGTCTGATAGAAAAAAAACCACTTCCTGCTGAGGTTTGTAAAACCACGTTGAAAATGAAGCTTTTGGATAGGAAAAGACGAATGAAGATTGCTATAGAATGTTAAAATGAGGAAAAACAACAGCATTAGAAAGTAATGAAATGTGTAGGGTTGAAAGCCTAGGATAGAAGTTGAGAAGGATAACACTTGGTGAAGGTGCTATGCACTAACACAACAAATGGTTATCAGTTCACCATGTCTAACCAACATAAGGACTGGCTAGTCCAAAGCAACTGCTCTGGTAAAGAAACAATCTCAAAACCGTTCTTAAGTTTGACTACTTTCCAAAAATAAGTAGTTATGGTTTTATAACTTACCATATCTGTTAAAGTGAAGATTGGCTAACCCAAAAGCTATGGCTTGTGGTAAAGGCTGTGGAAAAACCATAACTAGTCCATAGAATATGGCTAAAGGTTAAATACTTACTAACCATATTAGATGGTTGACAATTTACCAAAAATTGTATGGTATTCAATGCACCATAGTACAAGGGATTAGGCGCAGTGTTGATGCAGAAGGAGAAAATAGCTTATGCATCCCGCCAAGTCAAAACCCATGAGAAGAAACTACACGACACATGATTTGGAATTGGAAGCTGTGGTGTTCGCTCTCAAGATGTAGAGACATTACCTTTACGGCACGAAGTGCGTTGTGTTCATTGATCATTAGAGTTTGTAACATATTCTAGATCAAAAAGAATTGAACATGAGACAACGTAGATGGTTAGAGCTGTTAAGTGACTACGACTGTGAGTTACATTATCACCCAGGAAAGGCGAATGTGGTGGCTAATGCGTTGTGCCGAAAGAGTAGACCTAAGCCACTACGAGTTCTCCTTGGTGTATAAAAGGAACCCTACGACATTAGTTAGACATAAGTTTCATATACAAGTTTCACCTATATATAGTTAGTAATCTGTAACCTAGCAGATTAATAGTAATCAAAGTTCTATTTTATTCATTGTTCTTCTTAGCAATATAAGTTAGTTTCCGCATAACTTATATTGTTCATAGTCATTGTTTCTCTTGTAGTTAGTTTGGATCTATCCAGATAGGCTACCACCCTTAACAGGCTAGAAAGATCTATTCAGATTGGGATCAACAAGTGGTATCAGCGGCTTGAGGAGTTTCTTATCTGAGTAGAAGAACCTAAACACATTAGTTACAATATTTTTACCTTTCAGATCTATTCATGGCAGGATTCAGATGATGAGAAATTCCACCACACCCCCTTCACACAACAACACCTACAATACAATGCCCCTCACACTGTGTCAACTATTAAACTCTCCATTCTGAAGAAAGGTGAGTATGACATCTGGGCCATGAAAATGGAACATTACTTGAGCCATACAGACTATCCTATATGGGAAGTCATACAAAAAGGAAATGGTCCTGTAAGTGTCTCAACAGATACAAATGGAATAATAAAGGTTCTGCCTCCTAAAACTGCTAAAGAAATTTTAGCCAGAGAAAGAGAAAGAAAAGCAAGGACCACCTTGCTTATGGCTCTACCAGAAGACCATTTAGCAAAATTTCACAAGATGACTGATGCTAAAGATATGTGGGATGCTATCAAATCCAGATTTGGTGGCAATGATGAATCAAAGAAGATGCAGAAATACATTCTGAAGCAACAATTTGAAGGCTTTTCTGTATCCAACTCAGAAGGATTGCACAAAGGTTATGACAGGTTTCAGAGTCTTCTGAGTCAACTTGAGATTCATGGTGCAGGTGTCTCCACTGAAGATGCCAATCAGAAGTTCCTTAGGTCTTTACCTTCTTCCTGGTCCCAAGTATCCTTAGTCATGAGGACCAAGCCAGGAGTGGATAGTCTTAGTATTGATGATCTCTATAACAATCTTAGAGTCTTTGAGTCTGATATTAAAGGCTCTACTAGATCATCTTCTAGTGCACAGAATGTCGCCTTTGTTTCTTCTGAAAGCACTAGCAGTACTAATGATGTTAGTACTACTTATGGGGTTTCTACTTCTTCTGGCTACAACTCACAAAGGGAAAACTCTTCTTCATACACTGATGAACTCATGTACTCCTTCTTCGCTAATCAATCCAGTGGTCCACAATTGGATCATGAGGATTTGGAACAGCTTGATGAGTTCGATTTAGAAGAAATGGATTTAAAATGGCAGGTGGCCATGATTTCCATGAGACTGAAGAAGTTCTACAAAAAGACAGGAAGAAAGCTGCAGTTTGATGCCAAGGAACCGGTTGGCTTTGATAAGACCAAAGTCGAGTGCTACAATTGTCACAAGACAGGGCATTTTGCTAGAGAATGCAGATCTAAGGGGAATCAAGATAGTAGGAGGAGAGATGCTGGATACACTGGGTACAAAGCTAAAGACAGTGGGAGGAGACCTGGAAAACAGGAGGAACCTAAAGCTTTGGTAACTCTTGATGGAGATGGTGTTGATTGGACCAGTCACTCAGAAGATGAGCAAGAAAACTATGCTTTGATGGCTTACAGCAATTCAGGCTCAGACACTGAGGTAAATTCTTGTTCAAAAGAGTGTAAAGAATCTTATGCTAAACTTAAAAAATTATATGATGAACAGAGGGAACAACTTGGTGATGCTAGTATAGAAATTCAGGCCTATACTCAAGCTTTAAAGAAGGTAGAAGCACAACTAGTTGCACATCAACAAAATCAACTTTGGTATGAGGAAAAGATTAGGTTTATGAAAATTGATTTAGATGATAAAACTGATGTGCTCACATATCATAAGAAACTATTGGCAGAAGCTGAAAAAGAAAAAGAAGAATTGAAAGCTAAAGTAGAAAAATGGCACAACTCTTCTAAGGGTCTTAATATTCTGCTAAATAGTCAGATGAGTGCTAGGGACAAAGCTGGGCTTGGGTATGGAAATCAAATGCATAAAGGTGTCTTAAGTTATGAAAATGAAGTTTTTGGAAGTGTATTTGACAGTAGGTCTAGTGATATAGAAGATAGTCCAGTGAATGATAGATATGCAGAAGGAATGCATGTTGTCCCCCCTCCAATGATAGGGATTTACATACCTTCTGGACCTGATATTGAAATTGACAAGTCACAATATACATATGGTCAAAAACAGTCTAAATCAAGTGAATCTGATGCTAAAACTAGTAATTTTGCTTCTTGTGAATCTAACTCTAGTGTAGAAACAAATGAATCTGTACCTAAACCAGTTGCTAATGAACCCAAAGCTGTTAGTGACCCTAAAGTTTGGTCTGATGCTCCTATCATTGAGGAGTATGAATCAGATAGTGATGATGAACATGTGTCTCTACCCACAAAAGAACAGGAAACACCTAGTTTTGCTTTTGTTAATACTGTTAAGCATGTAAAAACTCCTAGGCAAACTGTTAAAGAACAAAACACATGTAGTCAGAGTCTTAAACCTAACAAAAAGTATTGTAGTGGTTTAATGTCTAAAAAACTGGGTTTGGGATACCGGTTTACTAAAAAGGCATGTTTTGTATGTGGTAGTTTAGCCATCTTATTAGAGATTGTGATTTCCATGAGAAAAGAATGGCTAAACGGGTTGAATTGAACAAACAGAAGGGTAAGGGTACTGTTTAAAGGGAAAATAAACCAGTTTGGAACAATATGCAAATGTTGAATCATCAAAACAAGTTTGTTCCAACAGCAGTATTAACTAGAACTGGCAGATTTCCAATTAATACTGCTAGTCAAGCAGCATCAACTAGTACTGCTAGAAAAGTTAATACTGTTAGACCCATTATGAATGAAATTAGACCAAGAAATAACTTTTTCAAGTCTCATTCACCTACCAAAAGGCCATTTTATAAAACAACAACACCAAAAGATAACTTTTTAAATCATAAAGTTAATACTGCTGGGGGCAAAACAGTTAGTGTTGTTGGGGGCATTAGGGAAACTGCTATTAAGGCCTCAGCAGATTGTAATTGGAGACCCAAAATACCTTACAAGAACAAAGTCTCCAAATACAATAGTGGATCAAAAACTAGCAAAAATATTTTTTCTAAAGATCCACTAGGCAGACCCAAGCCAGCAATGGTTTGGGTCCCTAATAGAAACTAGCTTCTCTTAATTTGATGTGCAGGATGATCCACAGAAAGCTTTAAAGAACAAAGGGATTGTTGACAGTGGATGTTCCAGGCACATGACTGGGAACAAGACCTACCTTGTTGATTATCAAGACTATAATGGTGTCCCTGTTTCTTTTGGAGGTAGTAAAGGTTACTTGTGATACTGAGCTTAGTTAGTATTGCTGCAGAAACTTTGTACTGCTGGTACAAAAGTTAATACTGCTAGGCTTAGTTTGTGCTGCTCAAAAGTACTTCATGATGGAAATGATGTTTGGATTGGGTAAAAAGATGCTGCTTGGATTGGTATTGGAGGATATAAATGGTAGCTAAAAAATTTGGTGCTGCCAGGCAAATTTGGTGCTGTCAAGCAAATTTGATACTGCCAGGCAAATTTGGTGCTATCAGGCAAAAGTTTGTGTTGTTTGTTACCGTTACTACTGTTAGCGAGCATAACAGATTTTCCTTAATTAAATATAACCGTTGAGATATTTCCGCCAACAAGTTGCTTATAGGGGTCTATAGATTGAAAATTCTTGATCCTTCCTTCTATAACACTCTTTTTCTCAGATAAGGATTCAAGTTTATTCAGTCGGTCATATCAAACCCTAAAGCAAATCTCTATAAAATCTCAATTCCGTTTACCAATCACTCATACTCTCCCAATCGATCATATCCCACATCTTAATCCATCTATTACAAGTTTCTATGGCGAATTTGGAGTTTGTCGATCAACATAACATGGTCGCGTGCTTAGAGAAGACAGAGGGAAACTCCGATTTTCATGAGATAGTGGACTTTCTTGCTTCCAGTTCGATTCATCATGCTCTCACTGTAAGTCCACCTATCTATACTTCCTACATTGAACAGTTTTGGAACACTGCCAGTTCCCAAACAGTCAATGATGTGAAGCAGATTAATGCTACTGTTGATAGCAAGGCAGTAGTAGTAACAGAGGCATCAATAAGAAGTTCTCTTCTTTTTAATGATGCTGATGGTACTGCTTGCCTAACAAATGAAGCTATTTTTCAAAACCTTGCATTGATGGGCTATGAGGGTGATTTTAATAAACTAACTTTTCAAAAAGCTCTCTTTTCTCCTCAATGGAAGTTTCTGATACATACCATTTTGCATTGTTTAAGCTCAAAATCTACCAGCTGGAATGAGTTTTCCACAAATATTGCTTCAGCTGTTATATGTCTGGCCACTAATCAAAAGTTTAACTTTTCTAAACTTATTTTTGATGGTATGTTGAGGAACTTGGATAATACTAAAAAGAAATTTCTTATGTATCCAAGGTTTTTAATGGTGTTTCTAAATAATCAAATTGAGCTTGGTGAGCCTTTTAATGATGTTTATCTTACACCAGCTTACAATCTAAAAGTTTTCACAAATATGTCTAGGAAAGGACTAAAATTTTCAGGAAACATAACACCTCTGTTTCCTAACATGCAGCAGAGGGTGAAGGTTCAGGAGAATCCACTGAACCTTAATCCACACCCTCTCCTACTCAACCTAGTACAACAGACCAACCCCCTGAAACATCATCTAGCCATGCCACTACCCAAGACTCTAGAGACTCTTTAGAGGGAACTAATAGGAATGAAGAGGATCAGGTTCAGACACCTCATGATAGTCCTCTTTCAGGTGGTCACACATCTGACAGAGCTGAGGGTGCCCTGAACCTACAGGCATTATCTGTTTTATGTACTAACTTGTCCAACAGGGTTCTTGCCTTGGAGTCTATTAAGGATGCACAAGCTGTAGAGATCAGTGCATTGAAATCTAGAATCAAGAAGTTGGAAAAAAAGTGCAAGCCAAGCATCTCACACCACAAGGAATGGTTAAAGAGTGTGAACAGATTATCCATAAAGAAGAAATTTAGAAAGAAGGAGTCTGTATCCAAACAGGGGAGGAAAAAGTCCAAACCTGAATCAACTTTGGATGACAGTACTGTCTTTGATGATCAAGATGCAGATCATGGTATAGAGTACATAGAAACCGAGGAAGTTGTGGATGAGTGGAGGCAATGTGGTGAAACTGAGGAGGTTAAGTTGACTGATGATACAGAAGTTGTTGAAGACAAGGGCAGTGGTGATAAAGGAGGAAAAGTTGAAGAACTAGTTAGTACTGCTAGACCAGATATTGATGATGCTAGGCAAGAAGATAATGTTGTTGAGTGTAGAACTCCTCCTAAAACAACAAGTATATTTGATGATGAAGATATCACCATGGCTCAAACATTGATTAAGATGAAGGAAGAAAAAGCTTAGGAAAAAGGAGTGTCAATTAAAGATGTTAATGATTCTTCAAGACATGCAAGATCTATTCTTATGTTGAAGCCACTTCCAACAATAGATCCTAAAGACAAAGGTAAAGGGGTTTTGAATGAGTCGCCAGTAAAGAAATTCAAGAGAAGTGATCTGGATGCAGCTTAGATTGCTAAAGATGCTGAAATAGCAAGACTTATACATGAAAAGGAGCTAGCAGAGATGGAAAGGGAAAAGAGGAAAGACAGAGACAGGATCAAGCATCTGTGGACTAAATTGCAAGTTTATATGATAAAGTTCAAGCTAAGATGGATGCTAGTGAAGAGTTAGCTGCTAGACTACAAATGGAAGAGAGAGAGAGATATACACAATAGAAGAAAGGTCAAAGCTATTAGCAGAATTTTTTGAAAGGAGGAAGAAGTTACTTGCTGAAGAAAGAGCTGCTGCTGTTAGAAACAAACCTCCAACAAGAACACAACTGAGGAGTTTTTTGATGACCTATCTTAAACATACAGGTAAATATAGACATAATCAGTTGAACAAAAAGACATTTGAAGAAATTCAGGCCCTATACATCAAGGAACAAGAAAGAGATGCAGATTTTGTGCCGAGAGAGATGAAAAGATGATTGATAAGATGAATAAGAAAGTAGCTAGTATGGATGAGGAAGAGGTTCCTGAAGAAGCTGAAAGCACTAAGGTTGAAGTTAAGCAGGAAGGACGTGAAGAGAACATCAGGAAAAGATCAGGTAGGAGAATAAAGATGAAAGCTATAAAGAAGTCTAAAAGGTAAAAGACTGATTATGATCTTGATGAAGAGGAACAACTAAAAGCTTCTCTAAAGATAGTTCTTGATGAAGAAGAAGAGATTGATTATGAAGTTCTGGGTACGAGGTATCCAATTATTAACTGGGAATC
>BQNB010103725.1:9816-20998 GCA_026074375.1 Tanacetum coccineum | reverse complement strand
CCCAATTTGGGGGTGTTACAGGTGATATAACGATATAAAATACATCGTCTCAATTTATTTTAATTACATTATTCTTATCCGACCTGTAAATATATTAGGTTGCATTCCGGTTATTTGTGAGGTCATTCATTGTTGATTTATTCTAAATCAATTTCATTACTTGAGGTGAGTTTCATGGCCCCTATTTTACATCATTTAAATATTTTAGGGGAGAATACATGCTCATTTACAAACTCATTTACGTATACGTTTTCATACGCATTTACAAACTCGTTTACATGATTGATTCCAAACTCATTTACAATTGGACACAAGAACAATACTTTTCAATTCTTACAGTGATTACGTAGCGTGCCTAAGTAGCGATAACCCACTATGCCCACTATCATGAACTGTTAATTACTTTTTGTAATTCGCCTGTTTTATGAATAGATCTATTTAGGATTGACATCCCCATCTAAGATTGGTGTTTACAAGGCCAAACATAGCTTCACACATGGAGATATTCTGCTTCATCTTCCAGAACTATATCGCAGCTTCGTCTTGATATACGCAATAAGATCACAATCTTCACAATAGAAATAGGGTCGTGGATGAAATTGGACGCCAGGTTGTATCGTTGATTATCTTGAATCGGAGGGGGGGAGAGGAGTAATATTGAGGCGTCCCATACATTGGCAGGTCCACCGAGTGAAACTTTGAATGCTGGAAAGCAGCTCCTAACGCACTCTTCAATAACCAACAGTCGTGATTTATAGCACTGTTACATGAGAACTATGCACATCCTCTACCCAACTGCGTTAAATAGTGTCAATCATATAAAGATTGGCATTGAGATACATGCGACTAGCATTCTCAAGTCATAGTAATTGCTATCAGAGTATCATTGCTCGAACATATATGTCATGAGTTACATCCACTGGTGCTCGTCACAGTACCATCTTGAATAATTATGTTGTGTATAACTACTATGCGATGCTACCTACATTATTATGAGCTCACCACATTCTAGAACTACCAACTTTAGTGCTCTCACAGATCTTTATCATACTAGACAATTGACATGATATACCATATGACAACGTCACAACAAGTCAACCAATTATAGTATTGAGTTCTGGAGCGGGCCTTGTACTGTCCTCATCATCAAGGATCTAACCGAGATCCTGTTACATTAATTAACAGTATTCAGAGCTATTCCAGTAGACAGTATCTAGATGTGCATCTCCAATCTACAGGAGGATTATGACTCAAAATACCACAGTACATAGGATCTATCTTATAGCTATACACTCCTTTTCAAACATCAAATATATTCCTTCGCTTCTAGATTACAATCATCGACTATCATTAATAAATTCTTGAATGCAATTTATCCAGACAAATGTTTATAACAAGTTTAATTATCAATAAATTCAACGGCGCGCATTAACTGAGAGCTTAATCACAACGACGATACATGTAGATGCCACAAACATCTCGTAGATAGAGATCATATTCCATCATATCCATTTGTGCAGACTATATTCATGCAATGCACCCTCCATGTGAGACTTTTACCCCGATCATAGACGCATTGACTAGTAGAGATCTTCCATGCTGAGCACCCAATTTCTCGGGGACACACTACAATGTTTAGACATTTAAAAATAATGTATCCATGCATGAGCTGGTCAGCTGGCCTCATACACAAGCAACACCAGTAGAGTCAGTCAACTGGTATTGGTATGGACTTGGTAGGTATTAAGCTTTACTTTAACCGCAAGTATGCCACCGAAAGAGCCTACTTACAGTCTAATATCGTGCGTACCTGACAATCATTCATCGCGCGTAACCTCAAGTATGTTACCTTCTAGCATATCAGTCTGACTCACCCAAAATGACGACTAACACAGGTACAACTACACATTCTAGCCAGATCTATGCAGTTATAGAGCTAGCTATATTATCTTAGCCAATATTAGTTAGATCAGATCGGGCATGTAATCATTTGTCACTAACCCACATGCTCTTAAACCGCAGAATCTTATGTTAAACAACTGAGTCTAAAACGGGAGTGTGAGGCGTATAACACAGCAACCGGTGATCAGAAATGAACCACGATGACACTATATCATCTGCCACATAACTGTACACGCAACACTTAATCTGCACGTCATCGCGACCCACGACCCTATAAATTATGCTCGACGTCTAGATCTGACTAACAAGTTAGATCATACGAACAAGAGAATCATAGTGACTCTACTTTATCAGTCAATCGCGTTCACATATCGTAACGATGAAAAATCTATACACTATTTTAGGATACATGTTATCATCAATACATACTACTATGTTGACTTGAGCATAATCCCATAGTGACAACAAGTATCGGCTCTCAATTAGCCTTACACATCCTCCTAGTATATATTAGACGCACAACCAGATATACTAGTTTCCTCCTACAACGTCATAAGGTCATTGAACTTACATGACCAGAAGTCATTTACCGAGCGACAGTCGTACGAATCTCTTATCTCATCACTCGATTTCGTACACGATATCTAAAAACCGCTACAACGATCGTACCTGTTCACCGCAATACATTGATACGACAGCAATAAAGGTCCGCTAAGTACGATCTATAAGACCGACCAATTCTCTTCTCTTCCGTCACCACGCACTGCTACGATCTCTCCATCACCTATATAATAACGTAGATACCGACAAATTTCCTCTCGCAGTGAAACAGTACAACTCAAACAGTGAGCTACACTTCTCTCTATCTCAGCGAGAGTCTACTTCCGCGTGCAAGGCCGAAACGTGACGTGGCGCGAGAGAGGCGGAGCGGAAAGACTAACGTATTCTGCCGAATTAAATACAAACTAAGCCTTTGCAACATTGTTACTTTACATGATATACTTATATTCATATAAATAACATACACTTTTCTCTACAGTACAAATGACACGTATGAGGAGTCTTACAGCATCATTCGAATTCCAGTGTTATCCTCTTATTGCTGGATCACGCTTACCGCGCAAAGAAATCTGTCAAGCCTATAACTCTACTGCAATCAAATCGTACCAGTCTCTCTAAATAATTCTGTCTATTATATATAATCATTAGTATAACTACAATAACGACTATTAATATCTTTCCAAAGCACACTCCGATATCTCCCATCGAATCACCACTTCCGATCCTATAGAACTGCTCTATAAGTTCTAAGAAGACTTCGATAAATATATCACATCAGACAGCGACGCTCAAGATAAATACAAGTTCATATAGCTACCATCCAGAGATCTAGGTTTTACTACATCATCTATACTAACTGATGAGTCATAACCATTACGTGCTAGAGTCAAATTACTACATCAAGTATCTTACACGTTACACATTATATAAATATACAGGGAGACAATTCATACAGACAAGTCACATCCGACATTACAACTCACACTTTTATGCAGTCTGTCTAATCGTTTCTTCAGAGCATCATTATATCTAACTACTTCTGCGTCATACAATGCACCTTATGTATCTATTACTTACAAGCAATACTATCGCTGAGTGACATATGAGCTACACAAATCACGTCACGCTCTAATTCGCATGAGTCAGCGAACAATACTAGTAGACGTACGAGTAGCGCACATAGTCATCGCAGAAGCACAGTTCGACACACAAGTGTGCAAGACGACTCACTCAATGCAATCAACTTATTCTTGATATGTCCTATCAATCGAGAAACAATTTAGCACACATCACATGCTCCTAACTAAACCACTCGTATGCTCGAGATGTCTTCCTAAAACCTCATAGACCAAAAACATGTAACACCATGTCCCAATTTATGGCTAAAAACTAACTCCCCGATTCTCACTCTCTTAGAGAGCGAGTGTCTGACGTGCCTCTACAGGACCTCAACACCCGGAGATTTTCAGTTCCGCAGCTAGGTCAGACCTAGCTGTCACGTCACACCAAGCAGGCTTAGCGAATCCCAGAGTAGCCTTACTCTTCCGACACACATAACTATGAGCAGTAACGTTTCACAGTACACTCTCACTCACATCCAAACACACACTACGGCAGACAGCATCACAGATCGACGTATGATCATAACACACAAATCTACCTCACACAGCGACACTCTAAACAACTACTTCCACTCAAATCGGCTCATTGGAGCTCTCTAAACTAGAAAGTCAGATACATCACACAAAGACCATACATCATACACTCCAATGGAATGGAGAGTGTTGCTAGAGTGATTACAATCTATAATTTAATACCTACTTGCACTATCGTGTGTACGCTCAGGCGACATGAGTGACTTCAGCATTACACAAGCCCTCTAATCCCATACACATAACTCCTCACATTTATGCCAAACTACATCACTATACACCAAATACATCAAACAGGTCAAACCATCTAAACTTGTAGAAATAATCAGATGCCAATTAAGCACAGCCTAAACAGAAAGATCACACAACCTCCTACTCCGAGCGAGATCTATCATACGAACACTAATACTCCATAGACCCTCTATTGTGATTATCATCTGTTTATCGAGTAGCAACATTTATTTTGCGTCGTAAGGCTATGTTAACACAGTACTCATCGACATCAACAAACCAAACTCTTTCCCCTCGAAGGGATTTAATTCTTTTCATAGTCTCTTCTTTTATAGCATCACAGAGTTCCCCTGGACTTGTGCCACTAAATCACTGATAAACCGAGCGTATAACTTTTGTGAGATTCCGCGATGCTAGAGTTGCATAATTGACATAAGGTTAGTCAAATCAAATTTGAATAACAATTATTATGCGTTTAGGGGAGCTTAGAGGATGAGGAAGTATTGGTGTAAAACAATTTGAAGTATCTTCACTTAAGTATCGATTATATCAGTACGAGCAGTGTCTATCACATAAAAATATCTCATAGCACGCAATTGAAGAAATCATTTCGGAGTGACAGATATAAAGAAAGCACATACCCATGATTACAGGAACATGTCATTGTACTACACTTAGTGAATTCAATAGATCACATAGCGACTTACAGATCTATGATCATCACAACCGACATACATTTCGGCGATAAGTGACTAGTGGATGAGAGTAGAATGAGCATGTAGTAGTTCGCTGTTCTTTGGAGTCAAGGCAAACAGCGATCGTAGAGCTGACATTGGTGGTGTGCGACATATAGATACGACACCTACAGTACAAGGATACGACTTATAGTATTGGCTATGAGGAATCTCAATAATATCACCTCGTTAGTCACTCATCGAATCGTGGGGGAAGTTAATTAGTGAGAGGGACTTATCATGGATCATAATTACTACAGAAAAAAAAATAAAAAAAAACAAAATACAAGCCTATCAAGTCACAATCCAAAAGAAAAAGGAATGAGAATGGAGAAAGGCACCTTGACAAAACAGACAGTTTTCCAAAAGTAGTAGGCAGAGCGGTCTGCGAATGGTACATGAAGCTCGCAAGCAAAAAGTAGACTCAAAGGAGCTCTTAAGCAGCGGATCTTACTAGTAATCCTACCAGGAATTTCCCGTAGAGGTAATCGAGAGAGACGACTTATCTCAATGATGTGTACAGTGAAACATTCCGTTAAATCTCGATTCTATCTCATTAAGGAAACAGAAAAAGATTACTAATTTTAACATCTATCACTATACACAAGTTCTATAGATATCTACATAGCTCATCCCTATAATACACTTTCAACTCTCATGATCAACACTTATTTAGTAAAAAAACCTCCCAGTTTAATAGTTGATGTGTTATAGTTGTTGTATTCTATATTATTACAGGGACCTAAACAGATCAGTTATTGGGAAACTTTTATAAATATTTAATTTGTATGTATCGTGATTTTTTTACAATCATATCGACGACTCTAATCAATGATTCAATAACGCACGAAAACTTGATTCGTCGCATATAGAGTATCTATCCTAATCCTTTGATACTTCTTCTATCAATAGAAATTCTAGTAAATGAGAGTATCACATGCTCCTCAATATTTAATATAGATCTTACTCAAAGTAGGAGTTGTAGGAGTTTGACATTGGTTACACTCACGATGGTATGGAACAGACACTCAAGCTCTCGTCAAAATTTATCAATCTCTTCAACTTTTTTTTAAAAGTTCTATAGAAACGCTTACAAAAGTTAATTGGTTTCAATAAAATAATTGTTATATGACTGATTGTCGGTGCAGTGTGTGGCAGAGGGGGGTTGGCTGGGTAAGTGGGATTATTATCATAATATTACTAGACCACTAATAAAAAAATATTTTTGAGAACTCAAAATATATATATCTAAAAGTAATTCTATCAATCTTGTATCTTAGGGTAGGTGGCATCTATTCTTAAGAAAATTTAATTTAAACAGTTTGAAATAGTGATGAAGTGGTATTAGACCAATGATTGATAATATTAATGAGGTAGTAGAAAATTTCATGTCATTTTTTTTTATAAGGAATAGTAAAATAGTATATAGAGAATAGTGGTAAATATTGAAATTTGCTAGATACAATGAATTTGATAGGATAGTGTATTGTATTCAGAAAGAATAATTAATACAAATAAAATGATCTATATATTATTAAAAATTGATAGGTTGAATGGTATTAAGGATATGGTTTTGTATAAGTTGGATATTTTATTAGGATAATTGAAAGAAAATGGTTAAGAGATTTAGAAGAAATAGAATGATTCTATAGGAAGTGCTTTGGTGTTTGTTGTGAATAGTAAGTTATTTATTGGTTTTAGAGAGTGTATGATATTATGAATATTAATTAAGAATTATTGATGATGTATAAGGGTATTTAATTTTTTTTGTATATTTTTTAATGTATATATAATATTTTGTAAGTATTATTGTGTGGGGAATGAGGGAGATGGGTTTGAGGGAATGGGGGTGAGGTATGGTTTTGAAAGTGTTTATATGATGTTGTAATGGGTATAGAGATTAATTTATTGTGGTATGTGGTTTTGTATGTTATAAAAAATTGATTGAATAATGAAAACGTGCTTTAGATGGTCGTTCTTATAAGTCAAGCCAGACCCTAAAAGTTAAAGGGTAAAATCGTCATTCGAAATTTCGAAAATTCTCAAATGTTACAAAGACCCCGGTGAATATTAGTATTCTGATCTTTAGACATATGTTGTCAGGACTGCTAGTCCTCCTCGACTAGGATATTATTAGAGATCGTCTTCGCACACTGATGATTCCGTAAGTGAGTCGCGATGTACACCTAATCACTCTTCGTACCCCTACCCAACATAGGACCACAAGATGGACTCGTTGATAGATTTCGAGTCAGAGCTCGAGACGAACAACAAATGGACTACGTTTCATGACATGTAGAGACATTCATTCTTTCGTTATGAGAAACTAAGTCAACCTATATTTTGGTCACGTTTCTGTCTTATTTCGTCATATTATTAAGCCAACTGTTTTGGCTGCGAATGTGAGAAGGAGTGCTCGATTAGTACATAACCACTCAATGGTTGATTAATTCATCCCAATGGTGTTGTTGGAGGAACATTTTGATACGTCATAACTACTTATTTTCGGCTAGAAATTGAACTCCAGCTGGTAGCCGACTTGTTGAAAAGCCATTTATGGCTCATATAACTCGCTTTCATACCTTAAAGCGTACTTTTATCTCTGTCATACTTCGATCGTAATATGAGACAAAACTCGATTTTCTTCGCGCCAATTCTAACATTTAATAGGGTATATGACCCTACCTTACGTATTTCACGTGACTATTTTCTTACCCACAATGTGGATTGACATTCTTTTTACCATAGAAATCTGTTACTTTTAACGTTTCTTTCTTGAAGACATACGATGAGGCGAATTACGTAATTAGTTGCCCTAGGAGCACCTCGCTAGGAGTGTTATCACTCTATTTTTTTGGTTGTATGACCATCGCCTAAAAGACTCCTTTTGAGATAAAAGGATTTATACGAGTATGAGAAACTTATACTTGATAATTTGGTTAATTGTGTAACCATGACAACAATTTTCGTCCTAGCGTTCGTGTTTCGGAGATGGTACTAATTTGGATGAGTCAAAGTCCTTTGTGACAAAAATGTGTATAAGTGAAATGTTTTCTTAAATACCTTTTTAAAAGCGTGATGCTTAATAGTTTTTAAATGATTGCATGGTTTGAGTATCAAAACCTATGTACTGTAAGGTACGTCTAAACCTCGGGTATTGTTGAATATAATTATTTAACTCGCGTTTAGAAAAATATTTTAACATATAAATTATTTTGTATCAGTCTATTATGCCTGATGCATATTTTATTTTAAAATATTTTTATTTAAGTTTTAAATTTATAAAACTCGTTTCACCTGACAAACGCACTAATGGGCAGAGAACCTGATCGTGAGTAGTGTAGAGATGGTAAATCCAAAGTCGTCCCAAGAGCTAGTTTAAATTATTTTTAATTTGAAAGTGTCACGTTTAAAAATGGTTTTGAATTGATTTTTAAAACTACAAGAAAGTAAATTGCGAAAAGTAAAGAGATAGAAGTAATCAGGGAGAAAATCATGCTAGCCTAGCCACTACATTACCATTGCCATGCTCATGTTCCTGTGCCATACTTAATTAATTTGTTTTACAAGTGGTTCTAATATCAACAGACCTGATTTTGCAAATGAGGTCCATCTTATGCTTACTCTGCGATCCCAATTCCCCTATGATCACATGGGCAGGGTATCCAAGTTTGCATTGATTAATCCCCAACTATCCCTAAGACCATGTCTATAACCTAAACCGCTTATTAACCCTCTCTGAATGAGTTCCTATGCTTTTTAGGTGTTTAATGTAAAAGAGGCAGTAACTTGATTAATTCCTACACTAGGGATAGGTTGTAAATCTACCCTAGTACCCTGTTATTCCCACGTTTAATTGGTCATTTAATAATAGAAATACCAGGATCTAAGTTACCCTCAACACCACCAAAACCTAGGGGTCAATGACAAGCAATAGGGATGTCCTAATAAAACCATAATTAAACAGGAGACTACAAGCATGACAATAGTAAATACATGGCTAGGCCAACACTTGAAGTGTTTAGCCGCTCATAGCAACAATACCACAAGAATTAATGAAAATAATCATTGATCAAGAACTCATAATTCTTACAGGAAGCGTTTATGAATGATTAAATACAAAAATACAAGTAGTGACGACTCCCTTGGACTTCTAGTAGAATTCTTTGAGCTATAGAAGCCTTTGTCGCCCCTTAGAGCTGTATGAGAATGGTTGATGTCGAACTGTCAGAATGAGACCTCTATTTATAGTTATCGAATATGTTACATCATAACCAATGTATGGTGTTACGCCGTAATGTACTGACGAGGCTTTCCATATTATAGGCTTAAGTATGTTATGGCGTAACAAATTCGCCTTGTTACGAAGTAACGCTGACTAGGATGAGCCAGCTTTCCTGAATGATGAAGTTTACGGCGTAAACCTTATGAATGGTTACACCGTAATGTTGAATGTTGACACGTCTTGCCTTAAACATGTTACGGCATAACACTATCGTGGGGGTTACACCGTAATGTCTCGTAAGAATCCATACTTTCTTCATTTTCTTGTCCATTTCTTGTGTTTCTGGCCACATACTTGTGTTTTACCTAAAAACAATGAATTAAGTGATTAAGTATCGAATTCAAGTATTTATAAGACATTTGTAAGTATTTTTATGGGGAATTTGACACTAAAAAGTATCAAATATTTGATGTTATCAAATATCTCCCCACTTGACTTCTGCTTGCCCGCAAGAAGACTTGTTAAAATAATTTATAAAAAGATTTCTCTGATTTAACTCAAAGAAATAAATTTATAAAGGACTTATGCTAGAAAACATCAAAGCCGAACACCTCACAAAAAGGGAATCAAAATTCACTCAACTCTCCACTAGTCTAAGTGTTTCATTTTCAGGGTGATTGCCCAATTGCACAGTCATAGCATGTATTCTATCATAAGCTTGGAAAGTATACAAATCTACACCAGTTAGAATTAGGGTCAAAACAATTCTTAAAGGCAACATGGGTGACACACACATGCTTATTGAGTGAATCGTCCTGCTATCTTTACCAAAAGCGTTACACCAACAAGGGCGAAACATCACATATACACATCCATAACGATAGAATAGACATACATGATTGCATTCAATTCCCCTATTCGAGCAAAACCAAGGGTTAGGATGCAAAATGATATTGGGTAGAGATCTTCTAATCTTTACCAAAAGCATTACACTAACAAGGGCAACAAATCACATATACACATCCATAATGATGGAATAGACATATATGATTGCATTCAATTCCCTCATTCGAGTAAAACCAAAGGTTAAGGATTAGGCAATAGATACACATTTAATTGTTGTTAAAGTAAATCATAAAACATATAGTCAAATATAATCTAAGGTGGTCATAACCGACTACTGTCCATTCATAGTCCAAATCTTTAAGTGCGAAAACTTAATCATATCGTCATAATGGGTTAGCTTTGTATATAATGTTGAGATCTTGCGGAGCGTACTAACCCACTCTTCAACATCACTAGATGGTTTATAGTTGCACCATCTTTACACTTGGTTGGTTTTATAACACGTAACCAACTCTTACTATATAAGGAGTTTATTCATACTTTTTTTACAATACTCTTGTCATGACACATAATACATCCCCACACTTGAGATAGATAGTATCGAAAGTGATAATACTAGGGGGTCTTTAATGATCATAATGATATGTCTTCAATGAAAGTGCCAATCTTCGAACCCATTTTCCTGAACCATGAACTTAGGTAGCCAGAAATTTTGACACAAAGACAATATAGACTACAGGGTTGGCTAATGCGAAATGGTGTAACGAAACATATAATATGGGGTGAAAACATAGTGTTGGGAAATAGATTGTAAAAGACTTAATACTGGTAGTATAACAGTTAAGTCTGGTAGTAATTATTTAGTTTTGGCAGTACTAAGTTAAGTCTGGCAGTACTATAGTTAGTACTGGTAGAGTGGCAATATTATAGTTAGTACTGGTCGTATGTAGTTAAGTCTGTTTATGTAACAGAATAGAAGTAATAGTTATCTTAGAGATATTTTAGGAGATATCTTAGGAAAGGATATGCAT
>BQNB010103724.1:0-23973 GCA_026074375.1 Tanacetum coccineum | reverse complement strand
TATTTTTTTATCTGAATGCGTTGGTATTTTTGTAACATTTTTTTCCTCCTTATTTTGTGCCAACAAATTTAAAAAAAAACTAATTGGGCAGGCCCTTTATTTTTTTTGCGAATTAATTTTTTTTGTCTCATGGTGTAAAATGACACTGTTTAAGTCAATTCGAAAATGTTATCGCGGGATTTTTTTTATCTGAATGCGCCGGTACTTTTGTAACATTTTTTTCCTCCCTATTTTGTGCCAACAAATTATTTTAAAAAAAAAAAAACTAAGTGGGTCGGCCCAAATTTTTGGGCTTAATTTTTTGGCTCGTAGCACTGTAGCTACAATGCTTAAAATATACAGTAAGTCAACGCATCTGCTATGATTATATATATAATGAATCTCAATTTTCCTTCGTTCATGTATAGCAGGCGGGGGCTAATTTTTCCGAATATATTTTTTTATCGTTTCGGGGGGTCTGTTTCTGGGCTATGCGTTTATGGCGGTGGCTAATTTTTAATATATTTTCTTTTTTTTTTGATTCGGGGGAAAAAAAAATTGCCGTTGGGCCGGGCTTATTTTTCCTGAATATTTCGTTTTTTGGGACGGTGTTGTAAATTTTTTTACGGGAATTTTTGTGTAAGAATAAATCGTTAAATAGTTAAAAGGTGTGGGTCGTTTGCTATTTATTTTTTTAACTATTGGGACCAGATTTTAGGCTATTTTTTGGGTTTTTTTTTTTTGCAATAATATTTTTCCCGGGTATTTCCTTTTTTTTTACGTTCGGGAAATTTTTTTTTGCGTTGGGATGGTGTTAATTTTTTTCCCGGTAATATTTTCTTTTATTTTTGGGGACGGTTCGATATCTTTTTTTGTGGGCGATGTAATGTAAAAAAATTTGTGAACAATTTGAACTTGACGTATTTTTTTTGTTAATTTTTTTAAGGGATTTTTTTTGTAGAAATCGTAAATAGTTAAAAGTTGATGGGGAACGTTTTGTATTTTTTTTTACTTTTGGGCCAACTTTTATGCGGAAATTTTTTAGGCGAGTTTGTCGACATATATGGTATATTTGTAAAATAATTAAAAATTATATGCTTCTGTGTTGGGCCTCTCATGTTTAAAGTGTTTTTTTTTTTGCTATAGGGTTTTTTTCTTTTTATATAATGGGTTGTTAGTTTCGTGACCATAACCGTTATTTAAAGTTATTAGGTTTTCGAACATATTTCAGCGAGTATTTTTTTTTATCGTATAACTCGAACTTTTGTAATATTTTTTTTTAAATCATACTGTCGTCATACAAAATTAAAAAAAAAAAAAAAAAACCAAAAAAATCGGGGGCACGTTATGTAGCAAAACGGACCACAGTCAAAACTGACTGCGTTTTTGTTAGTAATTTGATAAAAAGTTGTTCGAGAAAATAAATGATGGTAAAGGGGTATTTATAGAGGAAAAGTTGCTATTGGAGTAAGAATTCAAAACTACAATACAAAATTTAAAATTACAATACGAAATTTAAAGTTACAATACGAAATTTAAAACACAATTGTCCTAATTGTATTTTCCTATAGCCAAACAAATTTAGAATTCATTTGTTATTCTATTTTTGTCGTCTTTCTAAACAAAGCAAGATGCATTTCGTAATCTTTATCAGATTCTTGTTTCAAAAAAGTGTCAATTAAAACATGGTTCTCTTGTGAAATGTCATTGCATTTCTCGCATGTTTTTCTCAGATTCTCTTTAAATGTGCTTGCATTGTCAAATTGCACGGCTAACTCTATAATCGCTTTTTGATTTTATCGATGATATATGGAAGCGAACAAGCCATTTAAAAAAGTTGATGTAAGTATATATAAAATGGTAAAATGAGTTTGGTATTTATAGTGTTATTGTGTTTAAATTTTAAAAGTTAAAAAAGTTTTTTTATATTAAATGAGAGCCGTTGCAATTTTTTTACAATTTGTGTGCTCGACCATCAATTGTGTTCACGACCCACAATCGTACTCTCTCTCTGGCGACCGACTATGACACTGTAGGGTCGACCGAACTATAATGCATAGCCTAAGGAACATGATTTGCACACTTTATATGCACACTGTTATCTATGCAATAAGCAATTGTACATTTATACATGCTGCTTCATCATGTTATACACATAAGTGTGAAAAAAAATCAAATTGCGCCAATCAATTCTTATTTAGCAACCAGTAAATCTAATTCCTCTAGCCAACTGTTGTACGTTAACACAAATCAAAATAAAACTAACTTTTTCTTTGCTTTAAATACATTTTTCTCAAGAAATGTTTAATTCAAAATTTAAGTACATGTAGGGCACGTAAGGATCAAAATAATACTACGTATAAACCACTAATAAACTATACAATTTTCTTCAACTTTTGGCCAAAATATCATCCCGCCGGTGACACATACACCTGACTTTGTACCACCGCCTCCCCTATCTTAAATCCCGGAACCACCGTAAACGCTACACGCGCCTCACCGCCGTCGTTTAACGCCTCATTTGTCATGTTTTCCATGTAAACCTCCGAAAAACGACATCCTTTTCTTACTTGAAACACACTCACTTCCTTATCAAAAGACCTTACCAAACACATTAGCACCCACACGCGCCTCGACATCTCCGTAAACGCGCAAAAAAACGTTGTTTCAGGAAACTGCCACACGTTTAAGGTCTTACGTTGGCTTAAGTTTCCATATAAAGAAGCTTCCATTTTGGGATGCACTAGTCGCATGTACTTGGCGCGTGTAAATTTTCCGAGTGCTGATCGCGGGTTTTCTTTTAGTAACTGTATCGTTGTCGTCGTCGATTTCATTTTCTTGAACCGGTTAAACCATTGAAAACGGTCTTCATTTATGTCGTCTGTGTCGTTAAAACCCTCAAACATCACACGTGTGACGTATGATTCGATAGCGAAACATTTGTAACTATCTTTAAAAAAAATGACATTTGGCTCGATTGCTTTAGCTGCGGCATCGATATCCCAATGCGCGTTTATCATATCGCGAACCAATAGCTTTACGAAGCTTCTCAATGATCTTAGGGCGTAGTGCAAAACATCTGTAAAATTAGTTAACGTTAAATCAGATAACTTTACGTTGTCTAAAATAGGGAAACAACAGCTCGAGTTCAGCTGTGTTTCCTTAGATTTATTAGTGGAATCTAGTTCCACCAATTGTTTTGCGAGTCGCGTCACTTCAAAACTTTTTGTTTTTATTTCTCTCTCCATCTTATTCATAGTAATCTCGTACATCTTCATGAGACTCTGTTGCTCTTGCATTTCAGCGAGCAAGAGAGTCACATGAGCTGGTGAAGAATCAATCTGCTTCTTCACAAAACTCCGTTTCAGTTCGGATATTGCTTTAAGCTCGTCAACAACACCTTGGTCCGCACATTGTACGGCTTCTCCATTATATGGAAACTGAGCTGCTTGCAGCTCAGCGTAAGCCGCTTTTAAGGACGAAATAGTCGCAAACAACTTCGCAACAAATGCCTCCATTGCGGCTTTGTTGCGAAGGCTGGGATCTTCCGACAAGTTTTTGCTAAAACTGCCAAAACTTTTGTGAGATTCAGTGTCGGTATCGCGGGTTTTGAACTTGTTGTCATGTGGAAATTGTAAGCAAAAGCCATTGTTTGAAAATGATTTTGTTGATTTCTTGAAAGGAAGGACTTTGTTTAAGGTTTTAGAGAGTTTACTACGGGATTTAGTTGTGGTGTCCATTATAGGAAAATAAGATGTAGTGTTTGATTTGTTTGTGTGTGTAAACTTTGTGTGAACATGAAAATGAAAATAAGGAACAAAAGGAAAAAAAAGCAAGGAGACTGGTTTGACAGGACGATATAAAGTGTGTGAGAAGTGGGGGGACAATTTTTAAACTAAATCCAAGAATGGCTACTTTTTCGATCATCTTTGTTTCTGTATTCCATTACTTTTATATGTATAAACAAAAAACATAGTTAGAAAAAAAGAAACATGTAGTATGATGGAACTCAATGCAATGGTGGGGTTTCAAACAAGCATTATCACCCCGATTTCATTAGAAATTGGTGACAATAATACCACCACAGTTTGCAAATGTACATTCTAAGAAAAGTTCATCATGAGAATACTTGAATCATACACGTCTTATGTACAGTTTTTGCTTTTTATCTCCTAACACTCATTCACTCACCAACTACTTATGTCTCTCGTACTACATATAAACAATTTTATTGTTTGCTCAATTTTGGATATATAAATCCTAAGGTTCAACTATTTATATATATTTTTTGGTGATTCAGTTGATAGATATACCTTTCTTAAGAATACACAAGTAATCAAATTACACAGTTAACAAAGGTTAATAATTTGCATACTTTTCTTTTTTATTTGCACACTCATTATGCGTTATAAATAGTTGTACATTTATTGAATATTGCTTTGACAGTTTGTACGTTAGAGTTTGCGAATAAAAAAAGATGTGCCAATCAAATCCCATTAACAAAAGTACGTTTCATTGTTTCTCGTCTCTTATTTCTTAGTCCGTGTCTTTCTTTATTTAGACTATGTTTATCCATAGCTCTTGATCAACCGGTTGGAGGTCATATACAATATTAAATTATGAAAAGTACAAAAGCAACCAAACTATATCAACGACCGGTTCACTCCATGACTTTTAAATTATGCATCCAACCTACACATGTCACAATATCATTGGCATTCTATGTAATAAATTAAATATAAAATAAATAATATTATTTTTGGTTGGGTTATTGATAAATGGTGAAAAAATTGAGATTGATTGTATGTATAGGTTGTATAGGTGGAGGAGTAAGAAATTAATAATATTTTAATAAGAGATTGAGTTGAAAAAGATTGTGAATAAACATAGTCTTAGCCTCTAGTGAAATTAGTTAGGGAATGGGACGATGCATAAATATATTAGTCAGTGTTTTAAAACCTGGGTTGACTCGGCAGGTTCTCGGAGACCGGGGCCGGATGTGATCGGGTTTTTGCTTGTTTGAGAATCGGATTGAACCGCCGATTTTTCGATTGACCCGGTTTGACTAACCTGACAGGGTCATTACTTTTTTAAAAAAAATCTAACAAAAACTTTTTTTTCATAAACATTTCTAAGTTTAATTGATATTTTAAAATAGTGATAACTAATGTTAGCAAAAATAAAGTAAAACGAACTTAAAACACTAACTAATATTGTCTTATTAAAATCAATTATAACTTACTGTTAGGAATAAGAAAAATATTTATTATTAAATAGAATTGGTCATTATAAAGTTTATAGTTTAGATAGTAATTATCATATAATAAAGCCTATTTTGGTCAAAGTTAAGTAAAGTTGATAAAGCTTTGACTAAAGTAGAAAAAATAGATCGGGTAAATCAATAAGTATAAATACCCATTTAATAAGGGTATTTATACAAGTCTCTTTACATTTTGTAATCACTTCTCCCAACCTTTCTTTTATTTTTTCTTTGAATAAAAAAAAGACAAAAATATTTCTCTAGCTCCTCTCTCTTATTCTTATAACTTTCATATGATACTATAATGCAAACATGACATGTAACAAGTGTTATCTATCGCCGAGAGAGATCTAGTTTGTGTTTTCGTGCATCAAATCGAGCTTAAGTGTGTGATTTTTCGATCTTAGAGCTTTCGGAACTAAGATAACATGTAACAATTTGGATATTAGATTTACTATTTGACGTGATTTTGATCCTAAAACGCCATTAATAATTTTCAAAAACGTCAAATTGTGGATTTAATAGCTAGTATACGAAAACTATTCGTTTAGAGTAGATTTTGATCAAAAAAATTGAATTTGATAGCTTTCGTAACGATGAAAACTAGTTTCAGTAACTGTTTTGTGCTTAAACTGCTTTTGTAATCTAGAAAACAGGTTTCAATGTTATTTACATTTTTTTTTTTGTTTCGTCGTTCGCGTCTTCTTGATGTGTGTGTGATGAATCGAAGACTGAAATGTGTTAGAGATAGAAATAGGAATGACTAGAAGTTCAGTCTTAAAGTATGGTCACTGGCGCTACCTTCTATTGCGAGTTTCTGTTATTTTTGCGATTTGTTAAGTTCAGTGGTTTTTATGATGTGCCGCTTGGTTAGTTGTGTAAAATGTGTGTGCACTTGTTGTAATATGAAGTTGTGCTATATTGTCCGCTATTCCGCTTTTATTTGACCGCTGTTGGGCTAGAGTGCTCAGAATTTTTGTTTTTGTTTTAAGAAGAAAGATGCGACGGTAACTCTAATCTTTATTTTAAACTTTTGGTTCCATGCGCCCCTCTCTTTTTTGATTTTTTTATTGCCTCGAACCGTAAATTTATTTAAGAGAGTATGTAATGAGATAGAGAGAAGACTCAATGGTGTGATAAGAAATAATTATGAGAGAGTTCGAAGTGTCTGCTTCTCGAAATTCGCAGGTTGTCTCGGACTATATAATTTTTGTGTTTTGCGCCCGCGAGATCTTGTGTTTTTAGATAATTCTAGTTGAGCTGTACCGGCTCTTGCTTGTTTAAACTCTGTTTATTGTCTCTAGAGTACATATTTGTTGTCATAACGCCTTATACTTTTGCTTTCTCATGACGATATAATGTATTATGTGTATATACTATATATAGACTCATATAAAATAGAATATAAAAACCTGTACGCGTGGTGTCGGGTCGGCGACCAAATTTGTTTTGTTACCTTCATAGTGGAATACCTTCTGTGTCTCTGACATATTATAAACGTGACAATCTATTTTTGAGCATTCTTAAAAGAGAGAGTGCATTTACAAAGTTCTGATCCAAGATATCATTTATTTGTGTCATGATAATTTCTTTAAATCCCAGAATACCTATCCCCCACGACATTTGTGATTATTACTCTAAATTTTTGTCTCTCTATCATACATCGACCTAAGTAAATAAGACACCCGTCGTGCTGTTGTACGACTTTTGAGCCGCGAATCATATATCTTCGAGCATAAAAGATATGAATAATATTGTTGTTCCCTTGTTATAACTCTATGTACGACCCTATAAAGCAGAAAGGAGGTTTTTGTTGTGTGCGTGAGTCTATGTAATGCCCTAGCTTCTATGCGCTCGACTACCGACTAGCGCACCTGTGAAGAACACAAGTGTATGATATATTGTGAATGTTGAGTCTATCGCAAAGAAGATAAATACATCAGCAAATGTGCCGGAAACAACAGCTATATATAATAAAATATGAGTATGAAATAAGAGACAGATGTTGGAGAACAGGAGTAGCTATAATGTGTGTTTAGGCACTCACAGATGTCATAGATAGATCGCTTTATATGACTCTGTAGATAGCCGGCCCCATTACCGGGAAAGTTTGCTGTCAAATGTGAGAGACTTGTTTTAGACTCGGCCGCAATTGAGCTCCTGTGTCCGATCTAATCGCTTAATACGAGGCCCTACTATAAATATCAGAAGATTCCTACGCTTCTAACCCCTTATAAGAAATGCCCACATATGCCCACCCCGCTGTATCCCAGGGTACCCAACCACGGCCTTTTCGTATCCCCGCTGCATCGTCTTTATCCCCTTTGCGCGCCAGCGTTATCTCTTAGGCCTTATTTTTTCTGGTGTTCTCTCGTTTCCTGAACCCTCCCAATAGATACCTTTTCTTCAAACAGAATGGAGATTCTCCTTACCCAGCCGTGTTTTTCTATCGATCCAATCAGGCGGACATTACAAAGTAAAAAAAACAAACGTTTCTCCGTCTCTTGTCGGCATCGTCTGGGAACGAGTTCCAAACCCCAACATATTATTATAATCCTTCCTCGCCAATAACTATCTCCGTTTTATTTTAATGGGTTGTGTCCCCAACCTCGCGCGAAAACAACTTCCGCACTTATCATTGTAAAATGTGTTTGAGGGACGGTCCCGCTAAACACAGTCTCCCACCCTGTAGATTCGAACTGTAAGAATAATCTCTCTGCTCCGTGAACATAAAGAATCTCGACACGCTGACCCGTAATGTAGCCTTTTTTTCAATGTGTTATCCCGTATTTCAATTTGTCACGGGAGATTTTGTTTTTTTGAGATATTATACATCGATCAAATCGTTAAATGAAGATTATAGTAGTTAAACTCAGTTGAGCACCGGCCCGAATATGATACCCATCGCTTTCTGCGATTTACCTTTTTTACCATACTTTGAGGCTATATATATAAGAGTTATGCACGCAACACACTATATAATTTATAATGTATTCTGTGTGTACGGCTCTACGCCCGCGCGCGCGCGTCACGTACAAACCAACTATCTGTAAATACCTATTAGAACTAAATACTAGAAAAGTGAAACTCATAAATTTATACCCTGTACGCGCCTTAACGAGTGTGACCTGCGTGCAGATACTAAAAAATCCACGTTCATGAGTTTAAAGTTGTATGTGTCCAACGCTCCGTTGTCCTCCTGTGCCGATATGAGCCAATGATTATGCCCAGAAAATATGAGAAGTTTAAAAATCCGCCAACCAGCATATAGTATATGCCCGGCTTAGCTACTCACCGTTTGCGCCGATACATCCTCACCACACGGCGTTAACTCTGTTCGTCACACTGCGTGTCTCCCATCCCCTCTAGGGCTCCACAAATATAGAGTACTCAACTATTTCCTACACCAGCGTGGAGTGTATCTCCTTTGTCCCCCTTCCGTTATATTGCAACTATCACATCTGCATCTAAAGATACTAAACTTTAGAGAGAGAGAGTTAGAGTTTCTTAGTCCGCAACGTCTTATATTCGTTTTGAGTTGAAGCTGGGTCACAATAAGTCGTAATGATGAAAAGAGAATGTGAAATCTATATATAGAAAAGAATCAAAGTGTTATGTATTTTGTCAGAATGAAGTGGAATAAAGGAGCTCAGAGAATAGTAAATGACTGATATGCATAAACGGACACCCTCGCGTCAGTAGTCTCTAAAAACCACTGCTGTAATGTATGTCTGCCTAGTACTAAGTCTTGTTTTTATAGATTGTATAATGAGTAACTAGACTTTATAGCATCTCGTCTTGTGACTTACCTCGATATAAGTTTTCTGTAAGTGGTTCTGAAAAAGGATTGATTAAGATTGTTGCGTTCTCACGTATATATCGAAGATTGATTTATAGTGTTTTTAAAGTAGAAGACAACCTCCAACGGTATTTGTAACGTCTATATATCTTCGGATCACTCCTGCTCTCGCGAATAGTACACTGATCCTTAATAAGCATCTTTCCCAGCTACCGGCTCCTAATCTCGTCAGCATGGTCGTGAAACGCACCCGGGGCGTCTACTCTTCGCCCCTTCTCTGTATTATTCATCTCGTATCCCGCATTAATTGTATGTTCTCGAGTACTAATTGTAAATTATTTATTACTGTGTATCTCCCGCTAAACTATCACACCAACCACGACGTCTCTAATCTTTGTTGTGTAGCCAATTGAGTCTCACTAAGTTATAGATGTAATCAAATAGAAGAAAACACAAATCTAAAACACTGTGTATTACTCACATCTAGCTCTATATATAAAATCTCTCTTAATTTGCGCTGCCCATAACAACTCCTCCCCGCGCCTGGGCCCCCATAGCGTCCTTGTCATCTATGTCAGTGTAATGCTCACTCCTCCACTACCTCGCGAAAAAGCAGCTCCACGGTACCCCCCCCCATCAGCCTATGTCCATTCATACTATAAGATATATTATTTACACTAGACCAAAAACACTTGAAAACGATTGTGGCAGTACAAACTGAGTATAAAAGAAGAAGATTAAAGAGAGAGAAAAAACAAAATATCTCACAAATCGGGGAGAAGCCCTCGTTGCTACTGATGTAAGCGTAAAATCTGATGTAAAAAGTGAATATAACGCACAATAAAGTCTCTGAATAAAAAATCGAAATAGGCGATCTCAATCGACGTGTGATTCTTGTATAGAGAGTGCTGTGTGTAGGTGTCAATGTTCGATGTGTGTTATATGTTATATGTAGGCCTTTTATTGTTTGTTTGTGAGCTTAGAAGGGCGCTCCTATGTACGAATGTTAGATTAAAAACGCGCTGTTTGATCATATAGATGGATTCTCTATTTGTAGATGGGTGTTACGTAATGAAAGATTTGTTTATGTATTATGTCTCTAGATCTCACACCTGATGAACAGAAGTGGATATGATTATCAATGTTGTATTATGTGAGAGTGATACAGTAGTAGTCTCACGCCGATTACCTCTTGTATTTGTTATTTTCTCAAAGACTGCCCCGCTGATATGTATAACAGTACGCACTCCGATCGACACGTCGAGTTTGATACTGCTGAGGGTGAAATTTTTTGCATCTGAGTGAGTTACCTCATTGTGTGTCAATGCTTAAGGCAAGAGTATAGTTTGATCCAGACCCACCACGAGTTGGTATGTCACGCATTTGTTATATGCTCTACCTTTTGTTTATTGTTTTTTAGTTAGTCAATATTCCAGCCGCTCAACTACACGACCGAAGAATAACGTCCGGATTACTCTCGTCAGAGAAGTGTGGAAGTATTGTGAATAATAAGGTAAATTGTAAAAAAAAAAACAAATTCACTAACTTAAATTTGAGAGACTCGGTCTGCCTATATAATCCTCTTGAGGGCGCCTAGCCCAATCTGTTGTTGTATATACGCTTGTTCCACGCAAAGAGAGCCAAAAATAGTCAGAAGTAGAACTGACAATCGCGGCGTCTGTCTTTATGCATGCTAGATTATTGTAATAGCATAAGAAGACATATATAGTAATTATCGCTAAAGATCATACTGAGATATCTAGACTGTATGTAAACGTTGAAATTATTCAAAATTTAAGTACCATAATTTCGGGCACGTTACATTCACACTATCAATACATGAGATATGTTCTATCATAATAGAAAAGAAAGACACGCATAACTGTTTGTGTTCTGTTCCTACACTCGGTATCTTTATAAATACACTGTGTTTGCTGTAACTCAGTAGATATCTCTCGTTGCAAGATTCAATGATAATTGAGAAACTTAGTTGACGATTGTTCTTCGCGTTAGGATCTCTGTGTGTGACCTCGCATCATAACAATTCATCAGAAAACTTCGCCACGTTAAGCTCACATCCAATCTACCTATGATCCTAGTATTAACACATTTCCTCAACACAGCCCTGCTCTAATCTCCACTCTTATAACCGTACTGATAAAGTTAACACTACATAAATTAATCACCCTTATACAATTGTCTCTACACTTCCCGTTGACAGCTTCTATGCGATCAATATCAGTACCACTATAATACCCCGCACTACTAGCTCGCGCGCAGATCCTAATTAACTTAGCAGAACAGAGCACCTTTTGCAGATCAGTACCACCACGCGTACGTCTCTCTGCAATGGTAGAATAAACCTCCACTGAGAGAACAATACACGATCTAGTGAATACGAAACGCTGTCTTATTCTAGCGAAGATGAACCAACACTTACACTTCCTTCGACGCACGATCGAGTGAAGTGATGCTTTAGATACGCACACTGTGACATTTGCAGCATTATGTACTAGGTCCTCTTACCAACGTTAGACCGAAGTAGACAATCCTCACGACGCAATTCTTGTATCAGTATCATTATAATAGGGGATCTAACAGTAAAGTGGTGTATCATGTCACAGATATGACTATACTGTGGATCATCAGACTAAGCAGCAGACACATTTCGCAGAGATTCACAAAAAGAGACTACGCTGTAGTACACGTCCCACATCGCGCTCCTAAGTTTTACCACAGCTAAAATAAAAGTCTCTCTGTAACTCTCTCGCTGGGTGTAACGTCGATATCTAATAATTGCGTTTTCGTATTACTAGTCCAAAGAGGCACTGGCACGTACAAGTGTTAAGGTATTTAGTGGATAGTGTTGTCCGGAGATAGGGCTGTGCATGAATCAGCTAGTGAGATTTTATAATATAACGCTTCTAGTAACTGCTGTATCGTGTGTTGTTGGGTGATTCGGCATCGCTTAGTTCGTCATTTCGGTACTTGTGTTCTTTGGAACTAGCGCTTGTCTAGTGATAAACCTGTTGTGAATGAGGGTAAAAGCGGTCGTCAATCCGAATTTGTTTTAACGTGCTGTTGTCGTACAGATCTCCCGCCTACGCGCGCTGTGGTGAGTCTACATGTCTTAGTTAACTTGGCTAGCGATCGTTGGCATGATGTCGTTAGATGATAGGCCTGAGATTACTTGTTACTTCTGTGAGATAAACCTATCTTGTGTAGTATAAAAACGAGTGAATGACTCAGATGTTTGTTGACAGTGCTGTGTTCTCTGACTCTCATGCATGTCTCGCGTTTATAAGACACGTGCTCTCTCTCACCAACTCTCCACGAATCCCACCCAGACAACCTGAGAAAGTAACGAAGAAAAATAGTACTAGAGAATGACTCACGTAAACCTCAGTCTGAAGACCATCTCCTCCAATATGTCTACCATACTCATTACATGCTTTTGTGCTAAATGTGATATCTAATGATATCTCAAGTAGTTGCTATTTCGATACTCTGCCCATTTAGTTAGGATCCACTGGCTAATTCTAGCACTCCTGATAAAACCCATCCCTCTACTTGATCTGTCAGCTGACTCCGAATATTCTTTATGACAGACAACGTCGTTACATCTATAGAGATCTAAGTGTTGTAGTGTGACACCAGAAGCTCTTCCTCTAAAATAGAAGACCGTAGAATAGTGTGCGACTAGTGAGACACTGAAAACCATACGGTTTCCCCATGTGAAAATGTAGATGTTAATCAGTCTTACTTAAGAAGTCTCGCAATAAGTCACTCTCTGCTCCGCTTTTTTTTATGAATTCAATAAAACAGACATATAACGAGAAGACAACAGAATATTGCCATGACCTGCACGCTTGTCAAGCCGTGTGATCGCGTCCACTAGTAAGACCTATCTGTTCAAATATAGTGTAATGAAACTCTATGTCCCGATATCCAAGAATGTGTGTGTCTGCTCCCCTCGTCACGTGTGACACCGCCCGATTACCATTATAAAAATAATTTATCCTCTATGCTAAGTTCTTTATCTCTATTCTAACATGCTCCACCCTGTCCCTACACCCCGTAGAGAAGACTATACCTTTAGTAACTGTCTAGCTCTAGCTCATCAATTAACATCTCACTGGAAGTCCTACAATCCCACTGTCTGCTCATCCCCCTCGCAATCTTCTCAGTGCCCCTGAACCCCCGCAAACAGACCAGTCTAACAAGTCACCTATAAAAGACAGCTCAGAGTTAGCAACAAAACGCAGTGTATGCACTCTCGTGACTCCTGATGTTCTTCCTCACCAGAATAATCTCACGCTCTCCTTGAACACTCTCCTAGTCCGTCAGGACTGTCATCTGCTATATATAAGACCTTCCTATTCCACCTCCACAAAAACTTCCGGATCCGCCCCACAATCACAGGTTCTCCGAGCCCACTTCTTCCCTCACTTCTTATGCTGTTTCAAAGAAATAATCTCTTCATTCTTCTCTTTGTTAGTCATCTAACAGAGACCTACTAGTATAAAGATCGCTGTTTTAGTAAGTCGCCAACCCATAGTAATATTCACCACCTCACAAAGAGACTCTAAGTACTTTCCTAACCTATCTAAAGTCATACTTGTAGCTACCGCAAGAGAGATATGAGAGATATAATGGTGATCTGTACCTGTTCTATTCCTAAATGTCTTCTTGTGTTATATAGTCCCTCTGCGTCGTAACTTCTCACATCACATGTGCCAAATGTTTTGTGTTGTCTAACCTCATAACTTGCCTCAATAGAAATATATCTTTTTTTCTAAGATTCCACTCTCTATCCGTGCTCACGCTCCTGTTTTTATATGACGAATTGGTGTTTCTTGGTATAACTAATACTCTTGTAAGTAAGATCCGAACTGTACATGCTGTGTCAGAAACTAAATTCGTAAGCCTAGAAATAGAGCTCCATTGTAGTGTATCCATACTATGATTCTCTCGTTCCAATACTGTAATATCTGTTCCTCTACTTATGTATATATAAATGTAGTGATATTGTCATATATGCATATGACCTCTTAATTACATAGAGTGATGACATTCATGTATAGAACTATAATTATTTTTTACACATATGATGTATCCGTCTTAAAGACAATTCTACCATCTTGATGTGTATCCATGCATCTGAAGTGTTATCCTCATACCGCCACGTTCATGTACGATGTTGTGTGTGTGTCCCTGTAGACCTTGTGTGTGTGTGTAATCTGTGTGTGTGTGTTATTGTCTTCCCTCATCCATCTCTTTTTGTGTCTTTGTGTGTGTGTGTCCCTTCCCTGTTACTTTTCGCACTGTGTACAATATGCATTAATATCATCCTGTGCTTACATGTAAATCATTTGTGGAATATAAGACCCTAAGACGTAAATCAGTAAACTCTTCTAACATCCAAAAGGTATAGTCTTCACATAAGATATCATCTAGTTAATGCTAACATGGAAGACATTCAATAGATATCGTTTAGATATCAACCGGTAAAACAGATGTCCAAATAAAACACAGATTGTGTAGTGCAGCAAATAGATGAGAATCTCACTCACACCCCCTGCGCCTACACTATTCTGAGACTCTGATCCACCACGCAGTGTGTATGATCGCTGTCTTACTCGTTGCGATATAAATAAGATCCCGTATGAGAAATGGTTACTTGTATGTCTCTGACTAGATCTGCATGCACGCTGATGTGTGACGTGGAGAAGGGGGTATTGAGTGTCACTCCATCACCGCATTTCAGATGCATTCCATACTGTATGTTGCTCCGCTTTCCTACTAAGGCGCATAGATTGTTATGTAGAGATGATAACACTCAGAGATATACATGTATCAACACTGCAGCCTTACCAGTGAGATAAAATCTAACGAGAAACACGACGTATGAGGATATGAATGATTTAGAGATCGCGACTCGTAACGTGCTCAATAGTACCTGGATGCCCAGATAGCTAGTGTCTGTGCTTCAATGAACAAGTGCTATACTGTACTCTAAGTCAAGACCTCAGTCCCACCCCCCTACCCCCCCCCCCCCCCCCTCTCGCAACCTATATCCACTCATGCATCATGGTCTCGTCAGATATGATGTAGTGATAGTTCAGTGTAAGATATGCAATGTGGAACTCTCTGTGGACTCTCATCATTCCAGTCTCACCTACGTCAGACGTCAGTACTTCTGAACATCTTGTCTGATATAGTGGTCACCATTGCAGAGAAGTAGTTAAATAGTACGCTAAAAAGGTAATGTGTGTCAGTAAGATTAGGACTAAATGACTTCTCAATGACATATCACGCTCGATCGCACAGAGAGAGAATTGCAACTCTGTTAGATCATTGTGCTCTCATACTTATCCTACATGTTCTAGATAGAGATATGATATAAGCTCGCACCGCTGTGAAGTACGTGCCAATCAATGTTTTGAGTTGCAGAGCTTGCAGTGAGATACAGTCCTAAGTAGATATACAGATCTCCTACTCTTCCATTCCTCAAATTCCTCCTACTCTCACAACTCGCATCCATATCGAAGTGGTATATATGTGACGACGCATGTTCCGCCGCTATACGTGCTGTTTTGTAACGCTATACTCACCCGTCTGTAGCAACTATTGTTGTGAACATCTCCACGTCGCATCCGGTGTGAACCTCATCTGCTACATGTACTCAAGATGTCACCTTGGTATAGGCAACATACTAGAGTAATCTAATCACTTAAGATACTCTGTATAGTAGCAATCACCTTACCTCTTGATTACAATAGATAGTGATCTCTCATATAATATCACATATTCCTCAGAAGCTGTCTTCCTGACAGAGGTTTAAATTACGATATGCCTAACATGGTTTTACCAAGGTGCATGTCTGTTCCTTAGTGGACGATAGGTAGCTCCTAATCTCCATATCTATAGCTTGTATACGTGTCAAGAGCTGCTTGAATATGCTTCAGTAGGGCTTTGCCTCTGAGTGGAGTAACTGCTGTGTGTATGTTAGCCGACCCGTCACACTCCCATCCACACAACCTAATCAACACCCCACACCTGTTATCAGTCTTTGTGATTTAGTAGTGTGTGTGTGTAGTGAACAGTCCGATGTATGAGTATAGTGCTGTCGAGTGTATGTATGTGACTAAGTAGTGTGAGTAGCTTAGCCATGTCTATCATATGTGTAAGTCGGAATCGCTACTGAGCGGTGGCATCAGAGTAGGGGCACTAGTGTTGTTGTGTAGAACTGCTATTGTAGGTAAACGTGTTAATGCACTACCCGTAATGTCTCGATATCGTATATCATATCACATATCGTTAATAGACTCATCTTGAGCGCACACTGTGTGTTTATGCCCTGTCGACCAATCTCAGCTCATATCTAGCACAGGGACCTTAAGCCACATCTAACTCTTCGATCTCGTTTTTTATGTAGTGTATCCTCTGTGAAGCTTTGCTGTATTAGCGACGTCATCATAACGTCTGTCGTAAATATCGTCAACTCGCTGAGCGTAGTGTGTGATATATTTCCCTGTCCACTAAAGTATTGTTTTAAGTCCTATACGGTGTAGTTCTTGTCTGTGTTATGCTTGCACACATTGCTAAGCTACTACGTGTCGAAATCCTCCGTCAGCATCTATACACTGTGGTCCTGTTGCACGCGTGATAGATTGAAGGTCCGAGTATATACATCGCACGCTATATTGTAGATTTTCATAAATACACAGAGAAACTCCGGACCAAAAGCCAAACACTCTCCTAATATGTAAGGTGTTCCTAACGTGTGCATCTATACTACGAACGTAAGTCTACGCTGAGAGTGTATAGACTACGTCCATCAGAGTCACAGGTGTTTTACTGAAAATAGATTGACTGCAATGCGCAGCTCTTGAGTGAGTACTCTTAAGAGAACACACATCACATCACGATAGCTAATATATATTGATGTGTGCTATATGAAACCAACTATCAAGAGCCTGTGATAGAACGTCTTTCAGTACTGCATTCGGCAATTCGTCGTCGAGGTGATTACTAATCTGATAATAATCTATATCATAAAAAATAATGATATAATTACAGTAAATATTTTATATGGACTTGAAAATATTACATTGTTGTTTCGCTCTCCATCTTAGATATTAGCTCTGCGTAGACATCCCAAATGTTATTTGATGATGTGACCAGCTAGAGAGACGTGTACCTAGGGTTGTAAATAGGTGGCAAGAAAGGACGACTTCAGAGTAGAGAGACACACCTTCCTCCTTCCCCCCACCCCCCCCCTCTCCTCTTCTTTAATTAATCAAGAGATTGTTGGTGCTTTGTGATAGCAAATGAGATCACAGAGTCACAGAAAAAAGAGCTAATCTGTGTGTCTGTCAGCTGTGTCGCAGTGTACGCACTTCTCTCAACGACTGATCCTACGTATTAGAAGAGACTAAGTGAATAATCGGACAGAGACGTCAGGATTAGCTCCAACACCTAAACCTAAGTATTTAGGCAGTGTAGTGATCTTGCTACTATACTCGCATTCCCCTCGGTCCCCGCGGCCTCCTCGCCGACTCGCGCTCTCTCCTTCGCCGTAACAGCACACACGCGGGCAGCTACGCGTGCACATGCTAGTGATTGCCCTGTCTAGCTATCGACTCGATAGTCTGGGACTTGATATAATCACGACAACCACCGACTCCTTCGTCGCACCACTATCACGCATCCTCTCGATCACCCCTCCGGCGTCGCTCGCACCACCTCTATCACCCACTGCCTATAACCCTGACCTCGCGTACACTTATCAATGCGCGTTGCTAAGATCCACCTAGCTATATACTCTCATATAACCCACCTAACATACTCTCTCCTTCACTCGCCTCTACACAGAACCACACCCTTCTCTACGCTCTCTCAACTTTCCGCCCACTATGCTTCTCCATACCGATCTACTCACCGCGCGCCCCCTCTAACCTCACCCCTCTCGTCTCTCGAACATACATCTCCCAACACTCTTTTTCTATCTTTCTATATGCACTCCGCTGCTCAAAACGATAAATCCTAAAAAACACCTCAACTCTATACTCTATTGTCCCTTATAGACTCACTACACACACATTCCATACCAACTCTCCCACTGTTAGCTCCGAATAAGAAAAACATTTCTTGCTCTCTCATCTGGTCCTCTATAATAGATCTACTTCGCCGCTACCCATTCACCTCATCTCATGGTTCCTCTCTACTCGCCTCCTCTCTCGACGCAGTACATCGCTCTCCTCTCTATATAACTCGCAACCCCCTCATTTTGGCTCAAACGCGCGACTCTCGCGCTCACTTCGCGCGCGCGCTCTAAAGACACTCCAGATGCCACTCTAAACGTTACGATCATCTATCCTCACATCACACCGTACGATAGACCCTAGCAGCGCGTATATACGTGCCCCTACAACGCCAAGTCTAACTTATAACTACTACTTTATACAGCTATAATCGCGGTCATCGCTGCTCTATATCCAAGCCCCCCAACCTCCGTTCCTACCATTCTTCACGTTAATTCACTCCATTGATACCAAAACCCATTCTCTTGTATTTTGGTCTGCTTGAATTCAAAAAGACAAAAAATCTCTTATCACTCCACCGTGCCTCCAGCCTACGCCTCCTCCTACGTACCGAGATCTGTCTATATACTTCCCTTACTTCCCCCCGGATCCCCTCCTTCCCCTCTAATCTCCGCTCAAACCCTTTGAAATGTATACTCCCAGTCTTCCGCACCCCTCACACTATCGCCCCCACCCCCTGATCGGCAGATTAGTTTGTGTTTCGTGAATCATATCCCGAGATTATTCGGGTGTGTTTTCCCCCCCTCGATACTTAGCTGCATCTTCGGGAACTAAGATATACATGTAACAATTTGCGCTATTATTAGATTTTACTTTTGACGTGATTTTGATCATAAAACGCCCATTAATTTTTTCTAAAACGTTCTCAAATTGTGGATTTAATAGATAGTATACGAAAACTATACGTTTCAGAGTAGATTTCTGGATCAAAAAATTGAATTGATCTGGCTTGAGATAAGCGAATGAATTGAAAAACTACGTTTCAGTAACTGTTTTTGATGCTAAACTGCTTTCTGCTATTCTGAAACGGTTTCAACAAAATATTTTTGTACATTTGATAACTTTCTTAATCATAGAAATCAGTTTCGGTACTGTTTTAGGTGGAAATTATCTTTGTTTAAATAGTTTGAGCTTTCATATCTTAGTTGATGATTTTACGGTAATTGTTATTGTAATGCCATTTTAGCTTTCGGAACCAGATTTAAATTTCGGTAAAACCTGTTTAATTAGCTTTCGAAACATAGAACTTAGCAAATTTTGCAAAAATAGCATTGATTTACCATAGAAACTGGCATACAAATCAAATCGATAAGGTTCTTATTAGTTTTTGTAGCAAAAGAATTGTAACAAAAAAAAAAAAAAATAAAAAAAAATAGGGGGTTGTTTCCTGGATTTTACGAAAGTAAGGGAAAATTGGAATTACGAAGGTGCGTTTCAGTTCATTTGAGCTTTACGGTAAAAACCGTCTGAGTTTCGTATCTGATAGAGCTTTCGTTTCTTTGTTTAGTAATTGGGGTTTCGTATCAAGAACTTGGTCTTGGTTTCATATTCCAAAAGTTTCTGACTCAATGTTTCATACAGTTATGTTTCGATTAACAAGGTTGCGGTTAACCGAGGTTTCATATTTCAGATGGATTTCAGTAATTCTAATAGTTTCGTTAAAAAGAGGTTTCATATTACATAATTAGTCAAAGCTTCATAACAGAATAGTTAGGTTAGTAAGTCTTGGTTTTGTTAATCAAGGTTTTGTACACTGCTCCTTTTCACTAATTGTTGTTATGAGTGTTAATTGTATACATAAAATACCCAGGTTTTTCGCCAATAATAGCACATATAACTATGCCAAAAAGCTATGGATTTATGTGTGCATTTGTGTTCTCCAATGTGCAGGAATGGTTATAAAGTACAAAAAAAGCAAAAAACGAGCCACACCGAAAATGAAATGAAGAGGACAAGTACAAGAGAGAGATTATTAAGCAATTTCAAAAGCTCGGATCCAGGTATTTAATCACACGTATATAGAGCGTGTACGAGAAAATGACAAACGAAGTAAAAGAAGAAAGGACACAAAGTATTGAAGTGATGCTCATGACACATCCTATCACCATTTTCTTGAAGTAGATGCAAAAATAACTAAATTACCCTTTCGGGCCTTTCTACCACAATTTGGATAACACAAAGCTACCACAAAAAGGGCCAAGGTCAAAGCGCCATTTTTCTGGTTTTGAAAAATAAATAGGGGCCAGAAGTGTACACTCTACAAAGTTATTTTTACACTACATTTGTGGAAAGAAACAGAGGACTAACTTTCGCAAATACATCTAAACTTTAAATACATAAAAGCGGGGTTATACTTTCTATAACAAAACCCTCCCACCACAAATCCCCCCCACCCCCTCCCCCCCCACCATTATATACTTCTTTTCCCGCCAAAACCCGAAACAAACCCAACTTCCCTAAATCACCTTTCCCGTCTCTTCCAACTCACCCCACCTCGTATTTACCAACTTCCACATCATTTTGCACACCGTTGGCCAAGTTCATTATTGGGTATGCGGAACAACATCACCAATGTCATCAACGGCTTAAATTAAAATAGATGAGCTCCAAGGTCTCTGGAAAGGTAGATCAGTTTTTCTCATCCTTTCTTCCACACCTCAATATAAATAGAAGCTTGTAATGATTTAGAGGCGTGATGTGTGTTTTTTTTAGTTTTTATTTGTAAATTTCCCTTTTCCAAATATTTATAAGTGTATCTATTATTTCTGCCGTATTAGCCTTTTTAAACTCTTCAAACTTCAGTATTGGTACTTACTGTTTTAATTCTTTGTAATATCTTCTTTTAAAAGCAATAAAGCTAGTTGAATTGTGTTTGAGTTTAAGCTTTCATGAAATAAGCTAGTTTTGCATAATAAGCTTGAAATAAGCTCATTTTAGCTTATTTTGTTTTCTTTAATTCACAAATTGTTCAAATGTTATAAAAAGTCCTCTAAATACTGTTTTTGTCTATTATTGTTCAATATTGTTCATTTGAGGTCAATGTGATTGAGTTTTGAAGCAATGAGGAGTGATAAGCTACTTTCAGTTTATTGAGCTTATAGCTTATTGGTTTAGAGGCTAAGGTAGCCATATAGGTTTTGATTTGAAAGCCACTCACTCAGAAAGAGTGGCTAGTTCTGAGACTACAAATTTCAGGTTTCACCTTCTATATTTCATTGTAGCATTTGATAGCTTAATCAAGTAGCTTATTTCATTGTCTAATTGTGCTTAAACTTGTTTAAATACTGTTTAGTTAGTTTAAAGATGCAAATGTCTTAAGTTGTTGTAGCTAGAATCCATTAAGGTTTCAATTTGTTTTAATTCTGTCAAATAGTTGAATAAGCTAGTTGAGTAACTAGCTTATTTCTCTTAATAAGCTTTAGTTTTTAGTGCTTAAATAGTTTAAATAGGTGAGTTTAATACTGAGTAGATAAAAGGTTTTAGCATTTTTAGTTTTAAAATAGATTTTAAGTAGAATTCATATTGGACAGTGAATATTAAGTAGTGTTTGGGTCAAGGTGTTTTTGACCTTTAAAGTCAACATAATCTTGTCAAAACACTTTACATAGTTGAGGTTTTCAAAGAGTTCAAGTTTTAAACAGGTTTTGAAACTTAGTTTGTAGAATTTAAAGATTTATAGCTTAATTAGCTACTACTAGCACCAGGACAGTTTTAAATGCAAGGTAGATTTAGATTTTAGTAGTTCATAGCATTCTAGTGTTAAGTTTGGTTAATATAGATTTAGTAGCATTTAGATAATGAGTTCATGAATTCTAATACTAAAGTTCTGGCCTGCACTTAAGTTTTACCAAGTATATCAGTAACAGCAGTATTAACTTAGTTAATACTGCTGTTGCTTATCATTTTTAAAGCTTCTTTTTAGCTCTTGAAACTAGGAGATAGAACTTAGCTTTAGGAATCTTGGTAGTACTCCATTAGCTTTTTAAAGATAATCTTTTAATTTTCATTTTTAAGCTTTTAGTCTAGCTTATTTGTACTTGCAAAAGTAGTATAACTAGCAGCTTAGATTACTTGCCTATTTCTTTTAGATTCCTCTTTTCTAGTTATCATTTTCAAAAACCTTTAATCTAGGTTTATTCAAAGTTCATAGAATAGCTTATTTCCAAACTTTCAGTTTCTAAGAGTTAGTTTTAAGCTAGTTAGCTTATTAGGATTTGCTTAATTTCAGTCAATAAGCTGAACTTTAGCTTTACAAGAACAAATTTCTTGATAATCTTGTTTACTTGTAGCTTATTTCTTTTTAGAAAATTCTTAGTACATATTTACAAGCTCTTATAGCTTCTTTGGTTTCAATTTTCATTAAAATATATAGCTAGATATAAAGACAAGTTAATAAGCCAAAGTTTGAAAAAGTTAGTTAAACCTTAGTTTCTGTAAAGCAGTATTAAAAGCTTAATTTTTAGCTTATTCAGTGGATAAAAGTTCAAAGAGCTTTTGTTAAAGTTGTAGTGTATAAGCTCAGGTCCAACTTTGTAGTTTTAAGTTTTTGCTAATTTTCACTTTTTAGATAAGCTCAAAATAAGCTAAATCGTAGGGTTTGTTTGGAACTTTTTCAATAGTTAAGGGTTGTCTGTTATTACTATAGTGTAAATTTCTTTTATTTTTCCCGCCTACCCTTTTCTTTCATCTTTTACAATTTCTACCCTGTTCTTTTAGTTTAATAAAATAGTTTTAATATTTTCAAAATTAGTTTTAATAAAATTAGGGTTTAGGTTTTAATTAGCAAAATTAGGGTTCAATTGCTTTATAAAAATTAGGCATTTTTATACCACTAGTTTTCTGCACATTTTTAGTAGTTAAAAACCATTTTTCTTTATTTTTCCAATTGAATTTGTATTTTCTAGAATTTAAAATAGGATTTAGGTAATTTCTTTTTCTTAATAAATTCATAGAAAATAGAAAAATAGTTGGAAAAATCTAATTCTTTTTGTAATAATTTTCTTTTTAATTCTAGTATTTTTGAAAAATAAAAATAGAATTTTTGTGTTAAATTTTAGAAAAAGCTTATTTTAGTTAATTCATTTGTCTTTAAAAAATCATATAAAATTCAAAAATAGTTAAAAAATTCTAGTTCTTTTTCTAAAATTTTCTTTTTAAATTTGTGATTTTTAGGTATAAAATTTGTTAAATGTAGTGCCTTAGATTTTAAATTTCAGTTTTAGCTCACGTTTTTAATTTTCGTGTATTAAAATTTCGAGCTAGTTAATCGTTTTTAATCGTTTAATTGTTTCTATAGTTTAATTGTGCTATTATATTCGTAGTATAATTCAAAATTCAAAAATACTTTATTCATTCTTGACTTGAATCCGAATTATTCCCGAATCTCAATTCACGACTTCGTTGGGATACGACCCGAGAAGAAATACTTCCCGGTTAAAAATATACGTATTGTGTTTTCTTAAGTGAGATTTTATCCTTTTAATTTCTCTTGTTTGAGAAGTAAATTGGAAAGAATTTTCATGGGATTTATACTATACATATATAAATTTGACTAGTGCTTACCACGAATACCAAATTTTGGCGCCGTTGCCGGGGAAGACGTGAACGATTTTTGAGGATATTCGTTGAAGTAGAGTTTTGAAGACCCTTCCTTTTTGGAAGTTACTTTGCTATTTTTGGATATATACTATAAAAATACAAAACGTTCATTAATTTGATTCCTATCGAATTAGTTTAAAAAAAATAAAAAAATAAAAAAAATAAAATAAACAAATTTGGATACTAGCTATCCATCTTAAACCATTCCAATAAACAACAAAATTAATCGT
>BQNB010103723.1:5625-23973 GCA_026074375.1 Tanacetum coccineum | reverse complement strand
TCTAGGTATGGTGAAGTTTGGAAATGATCAAATTGCATCAATTTTTGGTTATGAAGATCTGGTTCAAGGAAATATCACTATCAAAAGGGTTTATTACGTTAAAGGGTTGAATCAAAATTTATTCTCTGTTGGTCAATTATGTGATGCGGATTTGGAAGTTGCTTTTCGGAAGTCTACATGTTATGTTTGTGATTTGAAGGGAAATGATCTACTCACAGGATCTCGTGGCACATATCTGTATTCCATCACTCTTAAAGACACATCTACTCCTAATCCAATATGCTTAATGGCTAAAGCTTCATCGTCACAAGCATGGTTATGGCATCGTCGTCTCTCACATCTAAACTTCGATACCATCAACTTGCTTTCGAAGTATGATATTGTGATTGGCCTTCCAAAATTGAAATTCGTCAAAGATCATATTTTTTCTTCTTGTGAGTTAAGGAAAGAAAAATGTAAGACTTTCAAGACAAAAACTACCCCAAGCTCAAAGAGACGTTTACAAATTCTACACATGGACTTATGTGGTCCCATGAGGGTAGAAAGCTTGAATGGTAAGAAATATGTGTTGGTAATTGTTAATGACTATTCAAGATATACTTGGACTCACTTCTTGAGGTCCAAAGACAAAACACTTGAAGTTCTCATCGATTTCCTCAAACTTGTTCAAAGAGGACTTCATGCTCAAGTTAGAACAGTTCAAACTGACAAAGGCACGGAATTTTTGAATAAAACTCTTCATGCATACTTTGCTCAAGAAGGAATTGAACACCAAACATCAACTGTTCGAAAACCTGAACAAAGCGGCATTGTCGAAAAACGAAACCGTACTCTTGTTGATGCTGGTCCAACAATGCTAAGGGCCGCTAAAGTTCCTTTATTCTTTTGGGCTGAAGCAATTTCCACATCATGTTTTACTTAAAACCGTTCACTCGTAATTCCTTGACATGAGAAAACACCTTACCACATCATCAATGGCCGGAAACCATCTGTCAAGTTCTTTCAAATTTTTGGCTCTCTTTGCTACATAGTTAGAGATGGTGAAAATCTTGACAAAATGAAGGAAAAAGGTGATGCATGTATTTTTGTAGGGTATTCCACTCAGTCAAGAGCGTACCGAGTATATAACAAGAGAACAAGAGTGATAGTCGAAACCATTCATGTTAACTTTGACGAATTGCCTCAGATGGCGTCAGATCACGTCAGTTCTGACCCCGCACCACAATGTCCGACAACGGCACTTAAACATGACAGTTTAAGTCCCGGTCCCCAAAGTCAATAAAATGTTCCTCATTCAGCTGAGACAGTAACAACGTCAAATGAGCTGGATTTTCTATTTAGTCCGATGTTCGATGAATTACTCAATGGAACTACTTTAGTTGTGTCAAAGTATTTCGCTATAACTGCTACTGATGCACCTAATCAACATCATTAACAAAACACAACTACATTTACTTCAACAGTCATTGCTGCATATAATCCTCCATTGAACATTCAAACAACACCTGAAACTACAAATCAAGCACCAACTCAAGCCCCAACTGTCACTGGCAAAGAGAACATTAATCAAGCAGAAACCAATAAAGAATACGCACAAGTTGACGAAGACGAATTTATCAACATCTTTAGTACACCGGTACAAGAACAAGGGGAAACATCTTCTCGATATGTTGACTCGTCAAACATGCATACATTCTATCAATGACATCCTTCTGAACATCGTTGGACAAAAGATCATCCATTAGAACAAGTCATTGGAAATCCTTCTCAATCAATTAGAACAAGACGTCAGCTAGAAACAGATGGCGAGATGTGTATGTTCGTACTCACCGTGAGTCGAACCGAACCGAAGAACATCAAAGAAGCCATAGCTGATTTTGCATGGATTGAAGCGATGCAGGAAGAACATTTCTAATTTGATCGATTAGATGTATGGGAATTAGTCGACAAATTACTATGCAAAAATGTTATTAACATGAAGTGGATGTAGAAAAACAAACCTGATGAGGAGAATAATTTAATTCGCAACAAAGCTCGTCTTGTAGCTAAGGGATAAAGACAGCAGGAATGAATTGACTTCGAAGAGTCATTTGCTCCAGTTGCTAGATTGGAAGCTGTCTGGTTATTCGTTGCGTATGATGCACACAAATCATTTCCAGTATACTAGATGGACGTCAAGACAAGATTTCTTAACGGTCCTCTGATGGAAAAAGTTTACGTTAATCAGCCAGATGGATTCGTAGACCTACATCATCCTGACAAAGTCTACCGTCTCAAAAAGGCATTATATGGACACAAACAAGCTCCAAGGATGTGGTATGATGAACTCTCCATCTTCTTGGTATCCAAAGGATTCTCCAAAGGTTCTATTTATCCAACTCTGTTCATTACTAAAAAAGGGGAAGACATATTGCTTGTGCAAATTTACGTTGATGACATTATTTTTGGGTCTATGAACCTAAAACTTTCCAAAACGTTTGAAAAACTAATGCATAGTAAGTTTGAAATGTCTATGATGGTGGAGCTGAAATTCTTTTTAGGAATTCAGATCCACCAATCCCCACGTGGTATCTTTATAAACCAATCTATGTATGCTCAAGAGATACTTAAAAAGCATGGTATGACCTCATGTGATAGTATTGGTACTCCAATGGCTACCAAACCCCTAGATGATGACTTGAGTGGAACTCTAGTTAACCAAACGAAATATCGTAGTATGGTCGGAGCACTCATGTACTTAACAGGAATTAGACCGAATATTGTACATGCAACATGTTATTGTGCTCGTTATCAAGCAAGACCAACTAAAAAGCACCCCTAGGGAGGTTAAATGAATCTTTCGGTACCTTAAGAATACCATTAACATGGGACTCTAGTATCCGAAGGACACCGGATTTAATCTAACTGCTTTTTCAGATTCAGATCATGCAGGCTGTCTCGATACACGTAAAAGCACATCTGGTGGTATATAATTTCTAGGTGGTGATAAGCTAGTCAGCTGGTCGTCAAAGAAGCAGGACTGCACTTCAATGTCTTGACCAAAACCCGAGTATGTGTCTTTATCTGTGTGTTGCGCTCAAGTTCTATGGTTGAGAACTCAACTCACAAATTATGGCATCCACTTTAACAAAATACCTATGTATTATGATTCAAAGGCAGCCATAGCCATCGCGTGCAATCCAGTCCAACATTCACGTACCAAGCACATCGATGTCAGATATCACTTCATAAAGGAATAGGTTGAAAAGGGTATAGTTGAATTATTCTTTGTCAGAACTGAATACCAGTTAGCTGACCTGCTTACTAAAGCTCTGTCGGAAGATAGGTTTAACTATCTCGTCAGACGACTCGGTATGAGATGTTTGACTACAGAAGAACTGGAGGTTCTGGCAAACGAATCTGCTTGATCCATCAAACATCGAATTTGTAAATATTTTTATTTTTCTCTTTATTTTGATTTATAAATATTTTTGAAAAAGAAAATACAAAAATATAAAACCAACAAAAAGAAAATACAAAAATATAAAATCTAGAAAAACAAAATATAAAATCAGAAAAATTTCAAAAATACCAAAAAGAATCTTCTCGACATGTCTCTTGGAATCGATAACATTTACGTACCTAGAAATGTCGATTAACATTGACACGGGTGTGTAAATGAAGTTCGAGCAAGAGTTCAAAAGTTTTTAAAACATGTCATTTCTAAATTTTCTTAATGACTTATGTACATTTCAGTGCATAACTCGGACCCGAATGTAATAGGGGAGTGTACGCTTCAGTGCACTTACTCTACACATAGAAGAGAAGTCTTCTATCATGTGTTTTAAAAACCGTTGTACATAATTTTTCAAAAAGAACTTTTCAATGTCAAATTGTCTACAATATAATTTGTGGTATCTTTCCATAAAAAGTGGTATTTGTTAAAATTGTGTGTTCAACACTCCCTTCCTCAATATATTTAACAATTGGCACAATATTCAATATTTATAAGTGGTACAATTGGTAAAATGAATGCTCAACAATGTCATCGTAACAAGTGAATCAATTTCTGAGGGGGAGCTTTTAAAACAAAAGCCTTTTAATGTATTTTGGGTACATATCATAAATGTCAATTTTATGTATCCAAAAACATTTCGTGAAATTAAAATGTGGAAATTATAATGTAAATTAATAATATACATTGTTCACTAAGGCATCTCTCTCCGTCTTTAATATAATTATGGTGTCATATCATTTTTTCTTTGTAACATCGAGTTTTAAAAATTAGTGGTATCCCACATACTATGTTGAAGGGGAGTTATCAGAAAAATAAATTCATGTAATATCATGGTATAATTTTTCTCCCCATGAAATTTTTCATGTCATAAATTTTAATCAATTGGTATTTCAAATACTAAATATTTTATTATTTAAAATAAAAGGAGAAAATGTGATTAAAATATGATATAGAAGAATGTGATCTTTAAGACTCTAAGTGCAACTCTTTCCTTCGTGTGCAAAACAATTTCAAATCACGGTGCACATGTGTAGGGGAGTATTTCAAAATAAAAACCTTTGATACATATGAAACAATGTTAGAAAATGGTTTTATGGTTCGATCTCTATACCCAACAACCAATTAACTCACGACGTCGATGAAGTCATAAGGTGGTTAAGGTTAGGTATAAGTCCTATGATCCAACCAGAACCTGAGGGATCTACCCAAGAACAATCCATAGTTAGAAATAGCAGTCCTTAGGTATGATTGGAGAAAATGAGTATAACGACTAAGATTGAGCTAACACTGGAACAATCACAACAAGGTTTTAGTGATGATGTCTTGGTAAGCATTGAAGGGGTTGATGAATGAAAAAGAAATGTATGGATAAAGGGTGAAAACAAAGCAGCCCTCCAAACACTTTAGGCAGAAACCGGGTCAAAACATAATCTATGAAAATCACAAAGATGATTGTTGGTATTGAAGAAAGTCGTTATGGACCCAGTGATGCAATGCACAACCCTTCCCAGCCATACGAGTTTCTCTCAAAAAAGACTTGTCTCATTTGTCATGGAGATACACACGTTATTGACATCTCACTCTGAGATTGTTGATATTGAATAGGTGGCAGTCTGCTCCAGCTTCCGATTACTAAAACCAAAATGCACAAATCGAGTCTAGAGCCAAAAGTGATCAAATTATAAATCTTATTAGGGCACAATGTCAAAATACACTTGTTGAACACCTTAAAGTTCACAAGCTGTAACAAAGAGTCCTACGCATTATCCTTGAGATCTTTCCAAAACATCCGAGTGATACTTAAGTATTCACAGTGAAGATGGAAATCCTGCTTGAGCCAACATCAAACAAGCTCTTGGTAGGTGACTTGCAAGATTCTATATGAATCGAAATTATGACAACTGGATATCGATTTGGTCTAGTATCTGAATTGACGACTTAATCAGAAAGATAGTAACTATCTGATTTACTCTTACTGTGTTGTCTGCTTTGAGACGCTTCGGTAACGAGAATGGCTAGTATAGTTACGAAACCCTGTCAAGAAGATTCATATGAATTCTATCTGATCGCAAGCAGTATTTATACTGATTAACGGGGAACTGTGGTTGTTGTAATCGTATTCAACGAAGTGACAAATACATTTTCATCCATATCTGTTATTTATCCCTAACCTTTTAAATGCAGATTCAAACGTCGGTGTTGCAACCATGTACCAACAAAGTCGGATTCATTACCACATACTGATACTCGAGATCTAAAAGTCAATCATTTAGCATCAAGAGTGTTGATCCTAAACTTCCTCAAAGATCTTCAAAGTCAAATCAAGAATTTTATTTTTGGGAGATTGTTAGTCTTATGTTAATATAAGTCAAACAAGAATGCAATAAGTATGAGTATGTCGGTCAAGAGCACAAGTTGATCAAGAAAGTCAAATCAAGATTATTCAAGTCAAGGAGATGATGCAAGATTAAAGATCTCAAGAACTTTAATTCAAAAGATAAGGGCTCAAGATTAAGATCACATAAACGACACCGAAATAATGTTATCGGTCGTCTTAAGCATGAATGTACAGAGCCATTACAAACAAGAAAAGACAAAGACAAGAACAAAGAAGTCAAAAGCTCAAATGTCATATCTTTAATATTGGGGAAGATAAAGTCAAATCAAGATAACCTCCATCAAGAACGTCAACATTGGGGGAGATTGTTAGCCTTAATTTTATATAAGTCGAACAAGAATGTTATCGGTCTTATTAGCCGTAATCAGTCTTGTTAAGTAATAGGCTAGTCGGGATTAACGAGCTTGGATTATAATCTAATATTGTCTATGTTTCAGGCTTGAAGCCCAAGATAAGCCAAGCATGGCCCAAGTTAGAAAGCCTATACGCTATTATTAAGGCTTAGGGTATAAATAGGACCCTCTCCACATGTAGAGGGTGTTGGTTACCATTTCTTACATTTGTATGTGTGTGTAATCATCCAATACTTCTCTCTTTCCTCTCAATCTAATATTCTCTCTTTCTTCTTTCTACTTTTCTTTCTTTTCTTCTTTCTTATTTCGGTTCATAAGTGCTTATTGGGTATAGCTCATGTGTTGTGATATGGGTTAAGTTTTGGGATAACAACCGTGTTGCAATGTTCAACTTCACGTTGCCTATTCTCAATTAAGGTCATAATTACACCATTTTCTTGATAAAGAGAAGTACCATATTGAGCAACTTCATCTCCGTTAGTGTTTATATCAGGAGTACTCGAAATAATTTTGATATCACTCATTTCTTCCACACATGTGTCATTAACGCATACGGGTCGTTTAGAATGTTGCCTCTCCTAAGCAAACATATTCAATGTTATATCATGATAATTATTGTAATTTGGTACCTCAAACAACGCATCAGTGTCATACGAAGGTCCAACATCGTTCTCAGTTAATGATCCTGCTGGTGTAAGCTTCACCATAAAAATCGCATTTGCACTCAAATCTTCTTCACAGTCGGAGTCAGATTCATCCAAGTGATCTACCAAGAAGTGATGCTCATCATCGTCTAATGAAATCCTTGCTTCGTCTTTTCTAGCTAACAACATCTTTTCCTTAAACTAGTTGGAATCCATCACCCTCTTTTTCTTAATACACTGTCTTGCATAATGCCTTGTTCTCTTACAGTTGTAGCACTTTATCACTTTCACAACATTTGCATATGCATAGTCTCCAACAGTCTTTATCTCCTGAGTTCCTGCAACCCCTACATTCACAGCCTTACCCGTTCGATTCCCTGTGTTACCAACATTCCCTGCAATTCTCCCAACATTACCCACATAGTTTCTCGTAACAGTAACATTTCTTGTATTCCTAGCATAATTCCCCAGAACTTTGATTCTGTCATCTTTGAATTCCTTAAACTGTGACTCTTCTATCCTGAACATTGGCTTAAGTCCTTAGGTTAGATGATGTCCTGATTTGGTAGTTGGTGGGTGGGTATTTCATAGTAAATTCCTTGCTAAGGAATATCATGGCCTTATTGAGGCTGTCAATGAGATCATCAGTTAGCTAAAACGTTAGTATTGCAAGTTCTGGTTAAGGTGTTGTTGATGTTACACTTTTTTGTTGAACAATAGGTGTTGCATGTGATGTTGGTGTTACATGTACTTGTTTTGAAGCATAAGATTGTTGTGGAACATATGTATTCTGATGATTATACTGTGGTGCTTAATTCGTGTAAGGAGTTGGTGCATTGTATGTATCATAAGCTGGTGCATAAGATGGTCCATTATATGCATCAACAACCAAAGCAAGAGGATCATGAAGATTTTTGATTCTTGTAAAATGAATCTCATTAGCCTCATCTTGATTCTGCTTTAGGTATGCAAACAACTTATCATAGCTAACCGTGTGAAGATCCTTTGTATGTTTGATAATGATTACATACCTTTTCCATTCAGGCTAGATATTGTTAAGAAACTTTGTATTAATTTGAATAGGTTTCATCTCAATCTTGTTGATGATTATGTCATTTATTAACTTTGCAAATCTCAGATAGTACGAATGAATTGATTTCCCGTTCTTAAAAGTAAACCTAGTAAACTCATCAGTTAACTTTGTCTCCTTTTCTTGTTGTCTTAACTTAGTTCCATCCATTAATTCCTTGACTCTATTCCAGATTGATTTAGCAGTTTTTCTGTGGTTAAGAAAAGTGTAGATGTCATTTGGTAACCTTTGAATAATATTAGCAACCTTTATGTCACATTTAACTTGCTTTCTTTCTTCATATTTCAACTCAACCATTGTATACAACCTTTTACCTTTTTCCCTTCTAATTTTTGGGTTTCCTGGATCATCTATCTTATTGAGCTGATACGGACCTTTAAAAATATAATTTAACAACATTTGACCATTCTCTTTCCCTTCTATATACAGAAGTATTCTACTCTTCCAAGTATCATAACCTCCCTTTTCAAGCATAGGTGGTCGGGTTTCTTAACCCGCAACAAGTACATGATGATTAGATTGATATATGAGTTGATATGTGGATCTTGTAGATGATTAAGAAGTGTTGTGTGTTGTTGTATGATTGATTAAGTGATTAAGTGTTTTGAATGATTATGGGATTAGTGAAGAATATCATTTCGCCAAATATGAATATTCTATCTCGCCTTTGACAAAGTCTATCTAGCCATTGACCAAGTCTATCTCGCCAAATAAGAAATTCGATTTCGTCAAGCACTATCTCGCCAAAAGTTATCTCGCTAAATTAGGGTTTTGACTTTGTTTTATTTTCTAACTATTCACTATTTCACCAAAATTTTATCTCACCTTGAACAATAAGTTATCTAGCCAAATTAGGGTTTTCTATCTCTTTGAATTGGAACAATATCTATCTGCCAAATCTGATCAAACAGTACCCTATTTCACCTTGTTTCGAAACTCACTTTTTCACAAAAATCACTTAAAAGCACCCTTTTTGTTATTTTTAGTCCCTTTTTTTGTAAATCTATATTTTATACTAATAATACTATAATACAAACACAAACTATAAGGTTTTTACTCACTAAAAATATTATATTTAAAAAACTAAGACGAGTCTATTTTGCCTTATACGAAACACTAAAAAATCGATCTTTTAAACACACACAAAAGCACTCCTAGATCATCTTGAGGCTTTAATACCAATTGTAGGAATCCCACTACGATATCAAAACACATAATACAATTTAAGGTTTTAGAGAGAGAGAAATGGATGAGATATAGAGAGATAAAGTGAAAGAGAATACTATCTCGCCATATAATTAAGTCATACACATACAATGGAGGAAATAACTTACTAGATCACCAACCTGCATCTTTTTACTTGAGGTCTCTTTTATAGTGGACGAGACCTTACATGGTTTACCTTGTGGGGAGATGTAAGATTGAGTAGGTTTCTGCAAAACAACTACGTAAACTATTACAAACTATGTTACATAGAACTAACAACCATCTAGACTCGGAATAACCGACACATTCATATTCTCAACAAGGGTAACATTCACAAACCCTATAACACGACTGAAGAAGCATAAAGCAAGTCAAAGGGCACGACTACAAGGAAAACACCCTATAACCCTTCGGTTAATAGGATTAGCTATACCTCGTGATTCCTAGAACACGAAAAAAGCACTTGCCTATAAATACTAAGGTAAAATGCCACCAAGGGGAAGATCTATTGCTTAGATTACACACACAAAACATTTATTCTTTCTTTAGACTACTCTAACACCCAAGGTTGATACTGGATCCCCCTCCCACAGTGAGACTAACAGTTTTTCCTTTCTTAGCATGAGATCATAAGCATTATCACTTAGTCCAAAGTTTCTAGGATCTTCCATAAACCCTTATTTCTTGTAAGTCCGTCTCGTCCTAAACCTTAAATTTTGTACTAACAGGTTGGCGAAATTTGCGGACCATTTACACAACCGTATTAAAAAAATCCCAAATGAGGAATCCAACCAATAATGCTTCCCAAACCCTTGAGGGTTCGGATGTACGAAACACCATGGGAAGGGGAAGTTAACGCATGCCCGAATATCCACCCACTTACGTGCAAGAAGAAAATGTTCGCGAGTTTTTTGACAAACACTATGACCAACTGATAAGGTTGACCGGGAAAAGATTAAGGGAGTCCAAGCCCGTTTAAGTTTTGGAGAAAATTCACAAAGAGACTCACAAACTTAAGAAAAGTTCCAATTTTCCGAGTCGAAAAGCACATAGAGAAGAAGAAAAAGTCCAAAAAGAGAATGAATGAGTGCCTAAGCACCATATCGGGGACTAAGCTCCATTCTCGATCTCCTAGTTTATTTTCTAGACTTGGACATGGAGACCTTGATTCTTCCTCCCACCAAAACCACAAGGATGTACATATCTTCTCCCGACTAAGCCCTAAAGATGCAAATGTGTTATCCCATCTCGAGAAAAAACTCATAATTTTTATTTTTTTCTTATTTTTTATCTATTGAAATTTTTGGTGTGATAATGTCAGATTATACAATTTTTGAATAATTTATAATTGTACAATTGTGATAAATGAGAATTTGAAAATTAGATTTTTTAGATAAAATAGTATATTTCAAATAAAATGCAAATTCATTATTACTCATTTAACTCGAGAACAAAAACATAAAGGAAAAAATAAAACAATTTTGGAGCGTGCAAAGTAGGCAAGCGCACATGTTGTTTGCTCGCACTCTACCCACGTGTTACCTTATCAGTCCTCAAATAGAGAAAAAGGTTTCAAGCATGCGAAAGAGAGAAACACAAAAGCTTTTAGATGTCAGCCCACGATTAGGCGTACACCCAAAAATTGTATACGTGTCGCGCATCTAAGTGGGGCGAGCAATAACTTGCACGCTCTCGATGCACGCTGTGTCTCTTGGTAAGATACTGTGAAAGTGTCGAGTTTGATAACACATTTCACCACAACACTTGTTCGTATATCATACCGAAAAAGTGCTACTACGATCACGTGCAACTCATGAAAAGTATCCAAAAGGTCTAATAGCATAAAAGTGATGTAGTTGTATGACGCCCTCCCCCTTACACCCTACGCACCCCACCCCTCAATCAACTCTTATCTATAGCATCGAAACGAAATCTCAAAAATATCCACACTTTATCCAATCATATCATACCACCTCACAGTTTTTCAATCCTTACAAAGACCACAACTCCTCACTACATAAACCTCAAACCAAACACAAATCCAAAAATCCACTATCTTTTTCACAATCCATCTTCATACCATGGTCACAAAACGCCAATGCCAACTACCACAATTAGCCAAACCCAAAACCATGATCAAAATAAACTTATCAACTTTTTTCCATTACACCCCGAAAATCTTATGGAACAAGATAAGCTAGACGTGTCATGCATATTTTCATCGTGTGATGATGATCAAGCAAATACTACTTTAACAGGAATATTATGTAGTGACGACGAGGAGGATATTGAGCAAAAAATAAGTATAGATACGGACAAAAACTCGTCTCCCTCGTCCGTGAATTACGCGGACGAGGAGCGAAATCTTGTCCGTACCGCTATGAGGAGAAATATTATTAAAAACGACCATGATGGTCATGAAAAATGGGTTAGTTACAACGAGGTTGTTGAGAGAAAAAAAGTTGTCATGAGAGGGATGTCGTCATCATCATCGTCAACTACGTCATGCTATTATAATAATCATCATGGTAGTACTACTGATCATGGTGATGTTAGAAATAATAATAAATTGGTGTTGAAACTAGATTATGAAAAGATTATGAAGTCATGGGTTAATAAAGGTCCACTTTATATTTGTGGGAATTCGGGTTTGGATGCTCCACAACCACAAACCGTGCCTGATATCCGAGATGATGATTTCTTTTTTCCAACATCTATCAATGTAAGTTACTCTTTACCCTTGTACTTTATATTTTAAGGTAATTGGAAAAGTATATAGGTGAAATAATTGTGGAGTATTGTCATTGTCATGCTTTATGTGAAATGAATTATTGTAGCTGGTACTGTCCTGAGAAAATACGAAGTGGACTAGACATAAAGTTTTATGATTGCGTTTAGACTTATTATTGTGATTTTAGACCACAATATGTTAAGCATGTTTAGGTAAAGACTTGACTTAGCGGCAAATAAGCTTGACTATAAAGTTTTGATATAATTAGAAGCGTGATTATTGTAGTACACTGCAAATGAATTATCTTGTACGAGTGATGGTAACAATCCCAAGCATATGCTAATCATGCTATATTTATATGGAAACAATGATACTGTAGAGAAATGTATTTCATTGTATAGCCAAAAGTGGTTTATGAAAAGAACTGTGCCAAATAATTGTACGGTTTTCGTCGGTAGCAAGATTGGCAACAAAATTCACAATATTTTGTGAACATGTGAACATATATTGATGCATAGTACTAAAACACATACGATATTTGATTACTATACCGCTTTTTTTTTTACATAGATTTAGATTTATACTCCTGTAAAAGCATTTGCTTTCAGGTAATTTGTAAGCGATTAAAATTACTGTTCACTTTATATGGCATAACACTACAGTAATATAGTTGGTGTTAATACTGAATTGAACTCCTATTGTAAATGTACCTACCCTCTTGAAACATCCATGTCGGTAATCCACATTTTAAGCGTGTATAAAATGATAAACGAATAAGGTCTTTCATGTTTATTTCAAATATGATAGACTAATAATTTTTGTATTAAATCCGTATTAGATAAGATATCATGTAAGTTATAAGACATTCAAATGCATCGGAATTAAAATTTAATTAGATGACTAAAAACATGTCTAATTGTATGCCTAAAACTGTGTGGCTTTGCTGCAACCAACAAAATACCAAAATACTGACACGTCAATTTAGGCATAAAAATAGACAGGTTTTTAGTCATTTCAATCATTTCTCATCGCAATATACAAGTTTCAAAGTATGTAGTATAAATTTTAAGATGTTGGTCCCGGCTCTAAATTTTGAGATGTAAAATTGGGCCACCATTAATTAGTTGTGCCCATTGATGACCTTAAATCCTTTGACCCACCACCATTTGCACTTTAATGCTTTATAAATTGACCCCACCACTATTATGCTGTCAACATTGCACCCCACAAGTTTGGAAAGTTAAATTGGTAGTTGCCATATTTCTATCTTTCAACAAAAACATGTTAGAAAGACCTTTTATCGACACTTCTGAAGTAGCGAGAAGTTGACATTTTTTGGTTTCGGAAAACATGCTAAGGTTATGTTTCTTTTATTTTCTATATAGGGCTCAACACACGATGAGCGAGACACTGGTGGTAATGATGGGTCGTGGACGGTTCCTCAACTGGAAGATGATGCATTGCGAGTAGCAGGGTCTAGTGCCGTTGTTCATAATAGAGAAGCAAGTGTGCAAAGGTATAAGGAGAAAAGACGTAACCGCTTATTTGCTAAAACCATTCGGTATGAAGTTAGAAAGCTCAATGCTGAGAAACGCCCCCGTATTAAGGTAATATCTCTTTTGCTAGGCATTTCTGATATTGATCTTGGTTTAATATAATCTGATTGTTTCATTATGTCAATCTGCAGGGAAGATTCGTGAAAAGAGATTGAGCCAGTTTAACTTGAACTTTGTTATTTTTTGGGTACAATGTAAGTTAAGACCCCCTTTTGAACCTTGCGGTTGTGTATTTTGGACGATGTACAGAGTGTATCTTGTATTGCAAAATCATAATAAACGTATAGCTGTCACGTCTTTCATGATAGGGAATGAGATGCAAGAATTTTCTTGTGTTATTATAATCCAGTTCTACACGTCTGTTCAATGTACAGGTTGCAAAATTACGAGCACCATCTAGCTTGAATTTGTGCAACTGAACGTCTGAATCCAGTTCTACACATAGAGCTCGAAAAGTGCAACTGAACGTCTGAATCGCACTGGCAAGATTACTAGCTTGAATTTGTTTTAGAATCCACTGATTTTGTATACCAACGCTACTAATTGTAGTTCTAATCAAACTTGGTACAATTTGTGGCTTCGTTCTTGTTGGCGCAACAAAACCAGACCATGTTTGAGCAATTACTTAACGTCTTGACCCATGAGAACTTATGTAAATCTATGGCGGATTATTTATTCTAGATATGTGACCTTTTATACCTAGGCGATGGTTCAAGTCATCATACTTTTTTTTTTTAAATCAGTCAGATGATTAATGGTATCACATGATTCTTGACCGGACAAATATGGTTAGCTGATAAAAGTCCAGAAACTTACAAATTATAGCACGATGCAAGACACTTGTGAGTGTAACTACCTCTATTTCTTTATATAAAAAATTTGAAAATTGTTAACTGCATATAAAATTGAGTTAATTACATAAATCTTCGTTCTGGTTACGCAGAATCTTACATTTCGTCCCAAAAAAACACAATTAATTATATCTTACGTCCTTGTGATTTTCCATTTTAAGTTGACCGGTCATTTAACGTGTAGCCGTTAGTTTCTGAAGGAGAGTGAATTAAACCGTACTTTCATTAATCATATTAAGGGATATAAATACAATACAAAGAATGTTATAGACTCGGGCTTAGGCCCGTTACAAATACAAATCCTAATAAATGATAAATACGGGCTAACATTCTCCCACAGTTGGAGCGGTAGGACACCGGACGCTCAAACTGGATCGAAACTCCTCAAATAATGCAGAAGGTAACCCTTTGGTGAAAATATCTGCAAACTGAAAACGTGAAGGGACATGAAGCACATGAACCTGACCAGCAGCAACCAAATCTCGAACAAAATGTATGTCAATCTCAATGTGCTTCGTACGCTGATGTTGAACCGGATTGCATGATAAATAAACAGCACTGACATTATCACAATTGACAAGCGTAGCGAAAGATAAAGGGGTGTGTAACTCACGCAGTAAATTACATAACAAACAAGTCTCAGCAACAGCATTGGCAACACCATGATATTCTGCCTCTGCACTGGAACGAGAAAGCATCGACTAACGCTTAGAGGACCAAGAGAGTAAGTTGTTGCCAAGAAAAACACAGTAACCTGAATTCGAGCGTCGAGTAGCAGGCCATCCCAATCTGCATCTGAATAAGCAACCAAATCTGTAGTCGATGATGAAAATAACTGCAACTCATAATCCAAAGTGCCACGAACATACCGCAAAATCCGCTTAAGAGCCGAAAAATGAGGCTCCCGAGGATCATGCATATAAAGACACACCTGCTGAACAGCATAAGAAATATCCGGACGAGTAAAAGTGAGATACTGTAAAGAACCTGCAAGACTTCGATATGGAGTCGGATCAGAAACCGAATCACCATCACTTCCCAATTTAGACTCAGTATCAACAGGAGTCCGACTATGATTACAATTATCCATATGTGCCATGTCAAGAATCTCAATAGCATATTTCTTCTGAGATAAAAACAACCCCAAAGAATCACGTGTAACCGATATACCCAGAAAATAATTGAGCGGACCCAGATCGGTCATAGCAAACTCCTGATGTAACAATCTAATAATCTGCTGCAACAAACTCTCAGAAGAAGCTGTGAGAACAATATCATCAACATACAATAACAAGTAAGCAGTATCGGTCCCCTGTCTGTAGATAAATAAAGAAGAGTCAGAACGACTATAAGAAAACCCAACCCGAGTAATATAGGATGCAAACCGCTGAAACCAAGCTCGGGAGGCCTGTTTAAGCCCATAGAGAGACCGCTGTAACAAACACACATAATCAAGATGAACAGAATCCCGAAATCCAGGAGGCTGATGCATATAAACAGTCTCAAAAAGAACACCATGTAAGAAAGCATTCTTGACATCGAGTTGATGAATCGGCCAATGTCGAGAAGCAGCTAGATTAAGAACAATCCGAATAGTACCCGGTTTAACAACCGGACTGAAAGTCTCATCAACATCAACCCCCTCTAACTGGGTACTACCATTTGCTACAGGACGTGCTTTGTAGCGACTAAGCGTGCCATCCGCCAGATACTTGTGGCGAAAAAGCCACATACAACGCACAATATTGGTATCCGGTGGTCTAGGTACTAAAGTCCAAGTTTTATTTTTCATAAGTGCAGTATATTCATCACGCATAGCATTTTGCCAATTTGGATCATTAAACGCACCACGATAAGATTTTGGTAAAGGAGAGACCGAAGACACATGTAAATTAAGACGCTCAGTGGGACGGTTAGTCCCGACACGAAAACGCGTAGCCATGGGGTGAACCGAGTCAGGGTTTGGGTTAACCGGGGGATTTTGGACTATAGTGGGTGCATGGTGGTCCGAAACTATTGTGGTTTGGTGCGAGACAACTGTAGGGGAGAATTGAATTTGGACTGGTGTATGTTGGGCCACGAGGGATGGCTGTTGGACTGGTGAATGAAGTTGGGCCGAAGATGGGGAAGGAGGTGTTGGTTGGGCCGCGGTAGGAGACTATTGGGCTGCGGGTTCGGTTGGATGTTGTTAGTGTGGTAAGGGATCAGTTTGTCCAATAGTTTGTGTGGTAAGGGTAGGTTTTAGAACAGTAGGGTGTAGATCAAAGGTATCATCTAAAAAGGTATAAGCGGAAGTGGATTTGGGTATGGTGGAGCCATAGGGAAACACGGTTTCATCAAAAGTGACATGACGTGAAATAATTATTTTGTTGGTGTGTAGGTCAAGGCAACGATACCCTCTATAAGAAGAGGCAAATCCCAAAAAAATGGAAGGTGTTGCACGTGGTTCAAGTTTGTAAGATGGATAAAGGTGAGGGTAACATAAACACCCAAAAATGCGTAAAAGGGTATAGTTGGGATCTTTGCCATATAAACGGGTGTAGGGAATGTCATTAGCAATAGCAGTTGAAGGCAAGATATTTAGTAAGTGTGTGGTCATATTAAGAGCTTCGACCTAAAAAGTTGGTGGAAGGTTTGCTTGAAAAATGAGGGTGCGAATGAAGTTATTAATTGTACGAACCATTCGTTCAGACTTCCCATTCTGTTAAGAGGTTTGGGGACACGAAAAGCGGAACTGAATTCCATTTTGGGCAAAAAGGGTGTGTAGGCGACGGTTGTCGAATTCACCACCATGATCACATTGGAATGACTTGATTTCACACTTAAATTGAGTGCGAACATAATTACGAAATAACACGAATTTAGACATAACATCAGATTTATTAACCAAAGGATAAACCCAAACAAACTGAGAATAATGATCTAAAAACAAGACATAATATTTAAAACCTGAAAGACTCAGAATGGGCGAAGTCCACACATCCGAGTGAATAATATCAAAACAAGAACTAATCATAGTACTAGAGCTAACAAACGGAAGCCTCACGTGTTTGCCAAGCTGAAAAGCATGACACAGAACGGGAGGCTTTTCTTTATTATACGATATAAATTTAGAAGAAACAAGATGACGCAACACTTCCCCCTGGGTGTCTAAGGCGTTGATGCCACATATGTTGACTAACAAGGAAAGCATGAGGGATAGGAGATGGAGTTGTGACTGGGTAAAGATCCCTAGTGATGTCACATCAGAGAAGCACCCGACGCGTCAGGAAATCCTTAACGGAAAAAACCAAACGCATCGAATTCAATAGTGTAGTTATTGTCACGAACAAATTGACGAACAGGTATTAAATTCTTGACAATATGAAGGGTGATAAGAACATTATTTAAGTGAAGCGATTTAGTTGGAGTTGGCAAAATACTATGGCTCGTATTAGTGACGGGTATAGAATGACCGTCACCAACCGAGATAGACGGATACATACACGTATTTAAAATTTCACTAAGACTAGTAACTGAATTATTGAGATGAGAGCTCGTACCTGTATCCATATTCCAAGCGCTAGTAGTAGGATCCTGTGAAGTCATAGCGCTCATTTGTCAATAAAGTCTCATGTCCCGCAAGTTGCCCCGGCTCACCCGCAAGTTGACCAGGCTGATAAAACCGTTGGGCCGACTTATAAACCTGTTGGGCCGGGGCATAGAACTGATGGGTTAACAGACCCGACTGAGTAATATGTTGGGCCTGCTGCGAAATAAAAAAGCCATGTGGGCTGGGAAATGTGGCAAAGAACTGGGCTGGTCTAGTATGATGCGTATGATAGGCCATCTTCACGTCTCAACAATAAAAAATAAATAAAAACTACGAGATCCAAATAATCAGACCACGAACTAATTAAAGATCATAGAAAACAAGGTAAGGGTTAAAGGTAGTTATGATGTTTATTATACTATTATATTAAAGAGTGAGATTATTCACCCGAGGTGATATTAATGCATCCGGGTTGACCCACCGTACCCGTC